>ML285725.1:8415-42357 GCA_005239495.1 Nicotiana undulata
GGGGTAATTGTTAGTCCCAATTGATGCTTGATGGGGTCACCTTAGGCTAGCTAAAATATCCTTTTCTTTTCCTTGTGGAGGTGGGAATTATCTTGTTTGCTTGAGGACAAGCAAAAGCTTAAGTTTGGGGGAGTTGATAAGTAGGGATTTTAGCCTATTATTTGCTCTCTTTTACTTAGGTTTTGGGCCAAAAATGCATGAAGGTATTCCCGGAAACTAACTTAATGTGCTTGCTTGCATGATTTATTCGAAATGAGCCAATGAAGCCATAATCAACTCATAAAGGAGTCAAACTTGAACAAAAATCAAGGTTGTGCCAAGAGCTCTGGAACACGGACCGCGATAGAAAAGGGCGGCCGCAAAATTATCAACGCGGACGCTGGTACAATTACATGGTCCTCGAAATGGAGAATTAGAGAGGTGTTTTTGAGCACAAATAACAACGTGGACCGGGTTAGAAAGAGGCAGCCACGACATTACTGGCGCGACTGCGATTGGAATTCTGCGGACCGCATTTGCCAAGGTTTAGAGACTTCGCAAATTGTGCAAAAACGTAGAGGGCGGTCCGCGTCAAAAGTACGCGGCCGCAAAAATCTCTCACGCGCACGCGGTGGAAAATACGCGGTCCGCGAAAAAAATCTTAACCCAGTCCCAGATGTGAAGAAATGCAGACCGCGATCAAAATTACGCGGCCACGAAAGCAAGAGTGTGGCCGCAGTCAGAATTACGCGGCCGTGAAACCTCCCCAGGGGTATTTTTTCCCGAAAATTTCAGCTTAGTATAAGTAGACCTTGTTATCAATTTTAGGCTAAGTTTTAGTTTTGCTGAGCACATGAGACGACTGGTTTTCCCTATTTGGGAAATTTTATACAAGATTTACCTTCAAACTTTAGATTTTCATCTTTTACTTTAATATTATGGATTATATTTCATCTTTATCTTTGATTTCTGCTGTTATTATAAGTAGCTAGACCCCATATCTAGGGTTGTGACCCAACCCTAGTGTGGGTATTTATTGGGTCTTGAATTTTAGGGCTTGATTGTTTATGGGTTAGTGATATTTAGCCTAATTCATGCTAGAATTGAAGAACTAGTGGTTGCAAACACTGATTCATGCCTTTATGACTTAGGCTCTTCTTGAGAAAGAGGGACTAAGTCTAGGAAAATTAGGCTAACAAGGAATTGGGGTGAACTCAAGAGATTGATAGCCCCAATTAAAAGGTTAAACCTAGAGATAGTAATACCCGACTTGAGCCAATATCACTTGTATTGCATGATCACCCATTTGGACTTGAGAAAGCCAAATTGGGTAAAGTCACTCAAACTACCGAGAGGTATAAAGTGAGAACTTTTGTGTGATGGTTATATTATGACCCCAACCAAAACAAGATTTCCCTTGATTATCGATACCCGTTAGATATTCAACTAGGAGGAAGTCACTACCCTAGTGCCTTTTAAACACTTGAAGCTATCACAAAAAATATTGTACTTAGCTTACTCTTAGCATACGATAGTATAGAATTAGAAGTAGAATCAATCACAATCATGTTTGGAAGTGCAATTAGGAACAACACATGCATCTAGGTTTAGTTAGATACCTAACTCCAAATCAATTAACTCCCTGTGAAAATCGATCCCGATCTTGTTGGGTAAAACGACATCGACCATCCTCGCTACTCTATAGTGGTGTAGATTTGGCACCGATCACCTACCTAAAAGAACCCTTTTCGAAACATACGACCATTCTTATAACAATTATGCCGGTTCAGTCAACCGATGGATCCAGAACAACACACGACCTGATTCCCGTAATACCAGGGATATGTAGGCAACTCAAAACCAGTGTTCGACCTCTATTTTTCAAATCACCTTATTCGGTCAAAATCGATCATCATTTCTTTACGCGAAAACTCTTTCATCATTCCTGGGTAAAGAGGGGCAGCTGTTGATACCCAATTTTTCCCTCATATTTAAAAAAAAAATAAAAAAAAAATATAAATATATATATATATATATATATATATATATATATATATATATGCCGCGCCCCCTTTTTCCTCTCCTTTCGGATTAGTCAGGGTTTTTGACATTATTGGGACAACTCATTTACTTTGGGGAAAGGGATATAAGGAATCTAAAGAGTCGCCACCTAACGAATTAAGGTGCGTTAGGGCACCTAATAAGGGTCATTTACAACACAGATTGAATAATTAGAGATTGGGTAAGGGCTTGAAATTACTACATGGGGAAGGTGTTAGGCATCCCTCAAAGTCCACAATTGTGGTTCCCGGCCAAACAAACTTTGTGAATTCAAACAAGTAGAAAATAGACAATTAAAGCATACATACGTAAACAAATAAAGGTTTTTAAAAGATTCGCAGTCTAAGCGCACATATGTGATAAAAGGTTTTAAAAGATTTAAAGTCTAAACACATGTATAAGGCTTTAAAAGAATTTACAGTCTAAGCACACATGTGTAAGGGAGAAGGGAGTCCTAAGTTATTTATCTTATAGGATCACATCAATGCAATGCCCAGTAATTACTCCTCAGTGAGGGGCTACACGTGGCATTAGCTCACCGGTCATCATATCCATATCTACCCTTTACCCCACCCCTTAGCGGTTATTAGGCGAGTTTTACTTAGTGATCTCTATGCGTTTTGTTACCCGCACCTTCTTAATGGTCCTAGAGGAATTTAGAACCTCTAATATAGGCAGTTATAGACAAATCCCTAAGGTTTTTAAAAGGAGAAAATTCTAGGCGACATGAAAGAACAAATAGGACTTAACAGATGAATACATAAAGAAAGAGTTAAGAGGCCCAGTTTTACCTCCACAGATAGTGCACATAAGCAGCACGTCTCAAGCAGAAACAAGAGGCAGTTTTATTAGACAGGATCCTAAGGCAGGATGTCTAAGTGAATATCAAAACACAGAAGATATGCAATTTTTATTTATAAACTCAGAAGCAAGGCCCTAATCAGTTTGCCTACTGATTTTAAAACTTGTGATTCTTTAAACACAATCACAATCAGACAAACAATTTCCAATTTATAGAGGTTGATTACCTAAGGTTTGCCTAGGCGTGGGATTGTGCATAGTAACAGTTAACAGAGTCATTAGGCAGTTCAGAAACTATTTTTACCTAAAAGCATGATGTTCTAGGTGTTACGAAAATACAGGGATTATTACCAGTTTTACTTAAAACAATCAAATGCGAAATTGTTTTATACCTCTTTTATGAATCAGTAGTTTAAACTAGGCATTTTAAACGAGACCTTAGAGCATGGTATGAACATATAAATGCAGAATGGTTAAGACATGGTTCCTAAAGGCATGATATCTAAATGCATAGAGAGTTGCAGTTCTGTTAAGCATGATTTATGTAGAGACAGTTTACATTGGGTATCCTAAGAACATGATTTCTAAGTGGCAGGCATAAACGTAAAGTGAGATGCTGAAGCAGTAAACATGAATGCCCTAAAGACATGATATCTAATGCATGTTTAACATGGTTGAATGAATATGCTGGTCCTAAGCATAGATTCTAATGTAGATATAGGAAATGTAAAAAGCCTAAAGCAGGATTTCTACCCAGTAACATTGATAAAACTACACAGCTACCCTCCCCATTTCACTAGCCAACCCCATTATTTGTTTACAATAATTATTACAGACCAGTTGAATAAATTACATAAATAGAAAAGGGAAAAGAAGAAGTTAAACTATAGGGAGCCTGAAGCAGGCTCATATTCTCATAACCTCAGATGCCCAAATGTTTCATAGCCTTTCTCATGTCCAGGTGTGTTAGAGTTCCTAAGGACCTCAAGGGATCCCGAGCAGTGCTCACACCCAGATTTCATAACCAGAACTGAGTAGGTGAAATGTGAAAGAGCCAGCCCAGTGCATCAGAGTTCAGAGGGATCTCACAGGAATCCCAAAGCAGTCACACACTAGAGGAGCAGAACTTAAGGACCTAAGAGTAGAGTGAGAGTGCTTGACATAGTTTTGAGAAGTTTTGGTAGGAAAACAGTATTGAAAGAGACTCAGTTGAAATAGTTTTATAAAATAAGAGAGTTGTTCAGTAAAACAGCTTTAGATGAGAGATGTGTAATCAAACAAACAACAATAGAGCCAAAACAGGTTCAACAACACTCAAGGAACAAACCTTCACAAAGGGATAATTGGGGATTAGGGATAAATAGAGCATGTATGGTGAACACATAATAGACAGAATCATTTGCAATTAGTACAAATAGTAAGACATGGATTCAGGAGTTCTAATTAGAACATAGTTACAAAATCAGAAGTGTTTTTAGGGGATTCATGGGGTTGGTAGATAGTATAGTATAGGATTTCATACTAAACATGATTGAGCATAGCATCAAGACAACTTAGGATAACAAATCAGTAGGTTCATACCAGAACTAGGCAACAAGTACACAAGAATTAAGACAGTGTAGAGTCACATTGAGAAAGATTACAGGTTCATTAGAACAGGTTGACCCTAAAGAGGTAAGACATAACTAGCATACTAGATGAAACAATAATGTAAAGAGGTCAATTACATGTTGAACAACAAAACAATAGGTAGAAACAAATTAGGAATATGATAAACTGAAGCAGTAGGAAACACATTGGTTTGGGGGCTTGAATTTAAAATCAGGACATACCAGTAAAGAGATAGTAAACACTAAGTGAAGAGTAGGAAAGCACAATAATTAGCCTTGGCTTGCAGCCGGCTAATTCAGAACAATAGCAAGTAGCAAAGAAAGAGAGCAGAAAATCTCTGAGTGTGAGAGAGAGTTGAACTAATGTGTTCGTGTAAGACTGTTAATGAGAGTAGTATATATAGTAGTTTGAAGCTAGGTAAAATAAGGTAAGAATCACAATTTTACAGTAATTATGGAACTCAAAACCAATTAGAGTAAAATCAGTGCAAGTACTCCCTTAACTAAGGGAGTTAACTTCAAATGGTAAAATACATGTAACAAGTAAGGAAAGAAATCCTATATAGTTGGAGCATAGCAAACAAGGCAGTAATTCAAACATAGTAGGTACATAGTAAACAAATAGGGCTAGTTTCATAAGGTTCTAGTTAAGGAAATAATATAAGAATGAATTATCAGTATAGTCAACCATGTAATAAGGCAAGAAGAAGTCATTTTGAAGAAAAAGTTAGGAAACCGTAGTTATGAAGATGAAGAGACGTTTTGAAAAATCAGAAAGATTCTTAGGGAAAACAGTAAAATAACTCAAAATACTCTTAGATCTATTACAGATCTAAAGAGTCAAGAGATAAATTAGGGTTTTGAGAAAGATAACCCAGAGATATAGAGATTCCGGCTTAGAATCCATAGATCTAGCCGGAAAAATAGAAAGATCTTACTCAGATGCACCAAGGTGGTCTGAGAATGGAAAGAATCAGGCCATAGGTGTGAGTGAACGACCACTGGTCCCTTGAGGACCTCGAGACAACAAGAATCCGGGCATGGCGGACCATAGAGGCTAGGGGTGGTAGAGAACACCATTGTTACCGGCGAGCCAGCAGCCGGCGAGTAGGAGCCATGGTTTAGCAGAGAGAGCTTGAGAGAGAATGAGAGGGTGTGACGGTGGAGAGTGATGAGAGAATGAGGGTTGGGGGGTGGGTGGGTAGACTATTAGGTTAATTAAGGAAGGAACGGTTCTGGGCCGTTGATCAAAATTGATCAACAACCACGATTTAATCAGATACTGGGTCGGGTGGATTTAGGATTGGGCCTGGGTATTGGGCTAGTTTAATTAGGGGTTTGGGCTGATTTTAATAGGCTGAAATTGAATAAAAAATAGGCTATTTGTTAAATACCCAATTCAAATTAATTAAAATAATTTATAAAATAGCTAATAATTATAAAAAATAAATTTCATGCATAGAAAATAGTTTAAAACGATTATTTAGTATTTTAAAATACAAAGACTAATTTCTGGTAGAAAATAGTACAAAACTATATGCTTGGACTATAATTGCAAAGTATTGCAATTATAGCCAAAAGACGCCAATTTGGCTAATTATGAAATAATTTGGTCTTATTAGGACCATAAACAATAACTTAAACCAAGAAATGCTTTGAAAATCATTCGTGATGCAATTTTATAATTATTTATTGGAAGTAAAATGTTGGATAAATTAATAAAAATATAAAAAAATTATGGAAAAATACCAATTGTTATTAATGCATGATTTTGAAGGTACATATGCAATTTAAAAATATTTTGAAAAAAATTGGATATCAACAATATATACTTTCAAAATAGCATATTTGCATCATCATTTAGTTTACAAACCAATACAAGCATTTTTCTATAATATTCCATAATTTTTAGAGCTTTAAATTTAGTTTCCTATATTGTTTATTAAATAAATATCTAGTAATTATCCTTTAAATTATTTTGTGATGACTTAATTATCCAAAATTATTATTTGCATCCACGATACATGTTTCAAATATTTTTATTCTATTTCTTATAATTGCATTAGCATTTTTAAGCTATTTATCCAATTTTGCAATAATGGCCTATAATCTATAAATAATTGCGTTTATGCAGTATCATTTTTATATTTTCATAATTTTGAGTTATTATTTTAAAATATTTTTACATTAAAAATATTATTTTTATCATTTATTAGAAGTTTTAATAATTTATTTTAAATTAATTTTCAAAGGTTTCAATAGCTCGCCCAAAACAGACCAATTTTTGGACCAATTTATTGGCCCAAACACCCAAACCCTTAGCCCAATCTCAAGAGCCCAAACCAAATAACCCACTAACCCCAACCCGATTGGTACCCACTTTTTTTTAAATCCTGGCCGTTCATCTTTTAAGATCAACGACCCACAATTAACCACTCCCTTCAATTGACCTAACTCCTAACCCTAACCCTCATTCCCCGTTGCCCGCCGCCTCTGTATCCAGTCATCTCCCTTCTCCATCCTTCAGAAACCCTAGCCGCTCCCCCATCTTCTCCAAATCCGAGTAAATCATTGACTCCCTCTGTGATTTACTTGCCTTCTATGTGTTACCTCGTTATTGTCTGCAAGATTATGATGTTATATGGTACTTGACCCAATTTTACAAGTACCAGTCCCCATACTGGATTCCACCGCCTTCAATCTTTGAATTTAGACGATATTCGTCGATATACACTCTATATGGTCCAGTTCAGTGAGATCTTAGACTATATATGCTTCCATTTGAACTAGGGTTTGAAATTTCCCATGTTCCTTACTGATTCTTGACCGATACATTTCCTTTTCCGCGTTTGACTATTGTTTTCCTTATTTCTATTTAATCTATCGTGTTTCCCTCTTTTTACTTTATTTTTGCCCTAAGTCTGATTCTAATTGATTTTTGTATAATACTTTCCTTATTCTATGATGTATTCCTTTATTTTATGTATTATATGCATGATATTTTGTCACGCCCCGAACCTGGGGAGGCGTGGCTGGCACCCGGTGCCGCACTGGCTCGAGCGAACCACTCTGTAACTTATTTATTTCTCTTCTATAACTATCACGGGCTAACATGGACACAACTCATAATGTACAACTTATAAGTGGGCAACACTATATCAACAAACTATTGTTCACAAAACATGAATACATATGGGTCGTCAATGCCTCTTCCATATTATACAAAATGAACCTCTGTCTACAAAGCCTCTAAGAATAATTGACATCAAACGGGACAGGGTACCTGCATACCCATAAGTCTGTAGAAAAACTCTAACACGATGACTCATAGACTCGGCTGCACTCCGAACGAGGTGGAGTCTTACCGATCCTTTGCTGAATGCCAATCTCGTCTACTATGAGGGCTAGTCAAACTGATTGTCTATACCTGCAGGCATGAATGCAGCGTCCCCAACAAAAGGATGTCAGTATGAATAATGTACTGAGTATGTAAGGCATTACACTGAAAGCTGAAACTAAACTGATAATATAGCAACTGCAGGTAGCTGGAAGTCAAAGAAAATTTGATGGTACACTTACCTGCTGATACTGACTCAATTCTCTCAATATAAAATAGTTGTCCGGCCCTATAAGGCTTGGTAAATATATATGTATAACTTTATAATTGATCTGCCATAGTAGGCTCGCTCATAGGCGCTCGACCATACTAGGCTCTGTATCTCGACCAACTGGTCTAACTCATAGGCGCTCAGCCACAGTAGGTTCGGTATATAACTTACCATCTGATCAGAGGTTGCCCAATAGGGGCCTGCCCATCGGTTATAGCTAGATGATAATGAAAATACTGTAATATTGTATATATATAAACTCTCTGCTCTCTTGACTGGAAAAGGAAATACTCAAATGAATATGAAGTCCCGATAAGGAGAATATTGTAACTTACGAGACTAGGAAAACATACATAAATTCAGGAATATGAGTTTCTATATACCTCGTTATCAAACTTATGTAATTACGGGATCATGCCAATATGAAAGAAGGGTTTAGCCTTAACATACTTGATATTGGATATTACAACAAGATCTTCTTTAGATGCAGAACGCAATACACATCAAGCTTATCATAGTGAAGTTTTGACAGACTACCATAGATGCGTGGTTCCTTAGTTTACTGAGTTCAGTGAATCAACTAAACAACAATCAAACTAGTTGGGGGGACTTATAAATCTCATATGACTTTGTTGAAGTTAATTTGAATGGATACAAGTACAAGATTGAAAACTTGCTTGTATAGCTTCACGTCACCAGGTGCTCCTATGTACCCAACAAGAGTTGTTCGCCATGCATCATGGGATGCATTAGATTTGCTATATCCTATGAGTAATCTTTATTTTAATGGAAAAGACTTATGATTTGATATCATTTGAACCAAAATATTTTATGAAGTATACTTCTCTCGTACTTCAGACATTTTATGGATTAATAAAGATGTATAAACGTTGCCTTTTTCCATTGTTTTGGACTTTAAGTCTTTTATGGCTTTAGCCAAGGATTCTTCTAAAGATGCCACCAAGACTCACAACATTCTTAGTCACCTTAGGATTAATTAAAACATAACACATGCTGCCACGTGATGTTCTTATCATTTTAGATTATTACCAATTTACCCGCACAATTAAGAATTATCTCAAATTACTTAAAATTCTACTCACTTTTAACACACTTTATACATCTTACTATTATGGTCATGTAGTACCTTGTATGGTACTAGTTCGTAAATATCGGGTATTAACGCTCGGCCCGTATTTTATCCTCACATGCCAAACTTGGACAAAAAATTATTTTCTTTAACTTGCTCCCCCTTTCACCTTCACGAATTTACTTATCACTTGTTTGAAATATCATAATCCTTATAATCCCCAAATAATCATTTTCTTGGGCTGATGTTAATTAACGTATGACAAATTCAACGTACAATACTACAGGGTGCAACATTGTCATAATTTAATACTACGAAACGTAACATCATTGTAACATAGTACTCCAAGGCGTAACATCATCGTAATATTGTGGTGCGTAACATCATTCCCCCCATTGGAACATTCTTCCTCGAATTTTGACTGACGCTCTTATCATTTTCATAACTTATAGCTCTTGTGAATATCTTAATACTCTCTTTGCCATTAGGCAATTGTTCTGTGAATAATTCCAAAGGCCAAGGCATTCCCCCCTTTAGGCCTCTTTCCCACGCCATGACTTGTTATCGAATTCTTTCCAATCTCGTAATTTTTACTACCTTCCATCATGAAGCTTCTACGATACTGACCTTGTAAGTGTGCCTATGTGACTCTTCTCTCCTTTTTCCACCAGCTTAAGCCAATCCTGAAGTACTTCGCTTGTTATTTTGTCGAACTTACAAATGTTGCTATATCTTATTGCATAGACATGGTTATCCGTTCGTATGACTTTATTGCATCTACGTAGGTCATACTACGCCATAACTCTTATCTCGATTTCTCGTTACTGAGGTCTGCTACTAAATCCCAGGTTACTTTCATTGCTTATCCCATACATATAAATCTATGTACTCTAATGCTTCCATATTACTGTTCATCTTAAGAATGATGGCCTAATCTTCTATCATACTTTATAAATTTTATCCATCCATTGATGATTCACCTCAATTTTGATCCATAATCCACCCTTGATAACTTAACATTTTATGTAATATTGCCGCTAGGAGTCACGTTTTATCGGGGAACATCTGAAATGATTAGATTGATCCTCCTGGGGTAATACCCTTCTTTCATAACCGTATCTCACAGTATCCCAATATGATTCACCTTGTGTGGGTATTTTAATCATATCCAATTCATGATATCCCTTTCTTTTCTTCGTTAGATCATTACTCAATCGAAAGCCTAAACGTCATCCTTTGTATATAACAATTACACCCTCATTCTATTAACATGGCAGCATTCCATCTCTTTCAAATGCTATTAGTCTTATACTTCTTTGAGTTCATTCAGGGTACAGTGAGCTTTGTATAACTTAGAGAAACCATATGCTCTGCTTGTTTTCATGGGCTTAATCCCGAGGACTTATCCATTTTGTTATAGCTTGCGACCTACACATATCTATTTATGTTACTTGCAACCTTTCAACTTCCTTGCATCATATATTTCCTTATGTCATTTTGGGAACGTCAAGTGAGACATCACATCATCTCTAATAACTCTTCTTTATTCTCTTAGTCAGAATTTTCGATACCTAGAACCCATAGGCTTGAAGACATGCTACTGACGATGCCACTAAGGTTCCTGGATACTAAATCCCCGCGCTTCTAGCCTTCTATCCGAAGTATGAACTATTCACAACCTTTTACATTTGGGTATCTTGTACGTTGTTCACCTTTACCTTACTTACCTCAAAATCTCGCATCATATCTTCTATTTGTTTCATGACCTCCCTTCCACACAGGTATAATTCACATACACAACTTGATGCTCTATTATAACACTTGCCCCTTTGGTGCATACATAATTCGGTGGGAGCTTCATACTAACTTCTTATGAGGCTGGTACTTTACTAACTGGCTCTAACGTAGGGCCATTATAGAATACGGTTGTTGTACTATCTCTCTTGTACCTCTGATGTTAAAAGTGAATCTTCAATGTTCTCAATCATGATGTATATAAAAAATGTTTTGGTCAAATTATCAGACTCCTGATTTACTTTGTTGATGCAACTCTTTAGTTTCCTCTTCCTTCTGATCAGCCTTTATGTAGTCTTAAGATATCTTCCGATCTGCGGCTCATGGTATTAGTTACTACTTTAGTATTTCATAGACGCTATGTAATATCCGTGATACCATCATCTAACAATTCAATCCCTTGTTTATGACCTGGACTCAATTCTTTCTTTTAACTTATACCAGAGTCTCCTACGACCGTATGATTGTCAACATATATGCTGCATGGATAATACTCTGAACTTTTAAGTGCGTTCATAATGTAACTAACTCTGTATTATTGATCGAATAATTCCCTCTATTCCTTTTCAGCTTTCTTTAAACGTAAACAATTACTTTTTTTGGTCGTTTTGCCACTTGTTGGGTGCATACTTAACTTATCTTAGTGCCCATACATATTGGAATCCCATACAACTCATATCACCTTGAATATCACTTCTGATTACTTCCCGTCCATTAGCCGCGGTATGTGCCACTTCCTTATGGAGTGCATACAACATTGTTGTGAGACTGTTGTTATAAGATCACTTCCTCTTTAGGTCACTGATCTTAGGTTGAAACCTTCCTCCTTATTTCCTCAGCTAGTCTTTTGTTGCAGTACTTAGGGAGAACCCTTGACTCTCGTAAAGTTGTGAGCTTATTACGTACCTTATGATGTCCTTCCTTGCCTATAATCATCTGTAGTTTCGTATCTCCGTATCCTTGTGCTTGTGTGGGTGCTTTTGAATTGATATTTTGACTATCTTCCTAGTGGTACTTTCTTTTATACCCGTAGCACTCATATGGTACCTTTAACTACGCCTACTCCTATTTGAATATATCTCAAGTATTATTCTCCATGTTGGGCTTTACTACATTTATCTTGTATGATCTCCTGATTTGTCTGTAACTTCTTGTCTAGTCATGACTAGGCTTTTCCTGAATCAACTACTAACTACTCGTCGGCCCATTCTCATATCCATATTCCGCGTAATCTTTCTTGGGTCTTAACCTACTCACGTACTTGCTCCTTATCTATCAATAACATCCCGGGTATAAACCTACTTCCTTTTCTTGACGTTGTGCTTACATAACATTCTGGAATCATAGCATATCTCTAACATTTGGATAAATACAATCTCATCCATTTCTCATTTTTATCGTATTCTTCCTTTACCATTCCATGATTACTAGCACTACTTTATTCTGACTTCATGGTACACCACTCCATTTTCCCCACTTTAGGGGAGTATTAACATTTAGTGCTACAATGATCTACATCTAAATGTTTTACCTCTTCATCTTTGGCATCTTTTCACATCATCGATGACCCTTACTCACCTTGTGGTAATCCTTTTGTACCAAGGATATTAAATTTCCTTACTCGTGAGGGTGACACTTAGTGTAACTGACACATATAGTCTGTTAAGCTTAACTTTGCTCATGTTGCTTGCTTTAGGGAAGTGTCTTCCTGAATGACCATTCTCTGAATTTCTCATGAATCTTCTTCTGTTGTCCATTCTATTACTGTCGTAACACAATTTGAAATTCTCGTGATGCCAACCATTATCAAATCACTCAGTCCCTAATTCATGTTTAGTTTTGCGTGTTCACCAATCCGAACTGGTTTCTATTATTCTGGGGTCTAACTTTTCCTTCCGGTAGTTGTGTTAGAGGCATGAACTTATTTTTCGAAGTGAGGATATGACTTTATGGCCTATACTCTCTTGTTCTCTTAAGGCCCATCACCTACCGTCTCTTTCTTCATTTGACTATAGATTCTGTAACACTTTACTGTTGCTATCCATGTATCACATCTCACTCATAATGCTTCATTATCCCTTTTCGTACTTCCTGCTAATATTTCTATTTATCACTTTATCCTGAAAACTTTAACAAGACATTTTTTCTCTTTTTACCTTCCCTTGCTCAATTTACTGGCTCGTCGGGCTGCCTAACATTCTCCCTCTACTAGGGACGGGAGCCATACTAAGGTAATATTTATCCCTTCAAGGGTTCCAATTCCTATCTTTGTTGTACTCACTGGGTGTCTCACAAGGAGATTGTCACGACCCGAAATCCCACCTACATGTCATGATGGCGTTTGACGTTGCACCCGCTAGACAAGCCAACATTTTGAATAAACAAACCCATTAACAGCTAAAATGAACAAGATAATTACGACCACTGTGACTAACAATATGAAAGTTAACTGATTTCAAAACTAATATAGTAAGCTTCGAAATAAATCCCATAAATACAACCCAGAATTGGTGTCACATACTCACGAATTGTCTATGAGATTACTAAATCCAATAATCTAAAAAATAAGTACATAATGATGTCTTTGAAACTATAGAATAGGACAGAACTGAAAGGGAAGGGTAGAAGGTGACGCCAAGGACCACGAACGTCTGTGGGTCTACCTCGATGTCTCCTGAATGGACTGAAGGAATGCTCCCTCCGTCAGTGTCCACTGGGTCTGGCTGCATAGTCTGCACAACATAAAGAAGTGCAGGTATAGCATCAGTACAACCGACCCCATGTACTGAGTAAGTGCCGAGCCTAGCCTCCGCGAAGTAGTGACGAGGCTAAGACCAGCAACAATATATACCTGTACAATTCTACATAATAACAGGAAAAATATCGACAGAAATAAACAAGTAAATACATATATGGGGAGAACAGGCTGGGGATAAAAGAGACAACAATTACTAGCATAGTAGAACAGGGTAACAACTAAAATGTAAAGGTAAAAGCAGGAATGTAACATCTCTAAACAGATAATGAACAACAAAAGGCACGACATGTCCCCTCGTGCATAATCTCACAATCACTCGGCAAGTAATGTCCCCTCGTGCATATATATAGAAAAATCACTCGGCACAGAATGTCTCCTCATGCAATAAATAATAAACAATCGGCACGACATGTCCCTTCGTGCGATAAATAATAAACACTCGGAACGACATGTCCCCTCGTGCAATAAATAATACACAATCGGCACGAAATGTCCCTTCGTGCAATAAATAATAAACAATCGACACGACATGTCCTCTCATGCAATAAAAAATACACAATCAGCACGGAATGTCGCCTCGTGAAATAATAATAAACAATCGGCACGGCATGTCCCCTCGTGCGATAAATAATATAAAAACAATAATATAATGTGAAAACTAACAATGAGAAATCTCAAGTGTACAGAAATACTCAATAAAATTCTATCGTCCCGGCAAGGGACTCAGCTATAACCAAAACTCGCTCAGAAGTGTAATTTCAACAGTAAGAGACTCAACTGAACAATTAGTCAATAATTCCCCACGTCATGAAACAACATCAATGAATCGCTTCTAAATCACCAGTTCTTCACAGTAAAGAGAATATCAAGAACATAGTATAATTCATCACAATTGACCTACATGCATGCTTCACCGCAACATATAGGTACTCGTCACCTCACCTATACGTTGGACATGAATTACACATAGCAAATGAGACTCCATACTTGTTCCCTCAAGCTAAGGTTAGGCCAGAGACTTAACTCGACTCCAAAATGCAAGTCAAGCCTCAATCACAGCCTTTCCTCTTGAATCCAATTCCGAATCGATAAAATCTATACATAATTGACTTAATAACATAAATAATTATTCAATAACTCAATCCCAAAGCCTAATTATACTTTTTCTATCATTCTTCCAAAAATACCAAAATACGACCCCGGGCCCGCACGCTCGAATCCCGAAAATTCTCGAAGGGATCACTCACCCATAGCCTAAGGATCATTAATAAGAAGTTTCCACTTGAATTCATAGCATTAACGGACAATACGCAAATTTTCTCAAGAACCCTAAATTTACTACCCAATTCTTGATTTTCCATTAATTTAATAGTAAACCCTATTAATAATTCATGCATGAAACTAGTATTAGGAAGGAATTAACTTACCTTAACAACAGCTATGTCGTGGTGTGTTCTTCCCAAGCTCACAAGTCTCTAATGGAGTTTTTGGTATGAAAGGAATGAAGAAATCCCGAGTTTTTGCATTTAAATACAGCCTGGCCTACAGGGGTTCCGCACCTGCGGCACCGCACCGGCGAGAAAAAGATCGCTCCTGCGGAAAATCGCAAGGGAGGCTGGGGTCGCACCTGAAGAGTTGGAGACCGCACCTGCGACTCAGCTCTTGCGGAAAAGGAACCGCACCTGCGGAACTTCTGCACCTGCGGCTCAGCACCTGCGGCAGGGCAACTGCGGTCACACCAGCAACAGTTGCACCAACAACTACTTTAGCTGGTTTTTAGCCCCGTTGGGTGTCTGGGAGGCACATGGGCCCACCCGAGCCCCCGTCCAAATATACCAACAAGTCTTAAATCATAATACGAACTTGCTCGAGCCTTCGGAACACCCTAAACAATGCTAAATCTCAAAATCACACCCCAAAACCCCTAAAACCATAACTTAAGAAACTTCAAGTTCTTGATTTCTATAAAAATGTGTCGGTCCGACCTATACAACTCGGAATGACATCAAATTTTGCAGGCAAGTTATAAATGACATAACGGAACTATTCTCGGTCTCGGAATCACATTCGGACCTCGATAACATAAAATCACATTCCAAACCAAATTTCAAATTTAAGGAAATTCTTATTTCTATATAATTTTCTCAAAACTTCATTAACTCTCAATTTCCCATTTTTGATATGAAATACGTCAAATCAAGTCTGTTCCTTACCAAATTTCACAGATAACTCAAATAACACATACTGACCATGTTTCAAGCTCCGGACCCATAATACGGGCCCAGTAACACAGGTTTCAAATCAAATTCCATTTCCAAAAGTCTTTATTATTTTCAGGAAACAATTTTCTTTAAAAATTCATTTCTCGGACTTGGGACCTTGGAATTCGATTCCGGGCATACTCCCAAGTTCCATATTTTCCTACGGACCCTCCGGGACTGTCAAATTACCGGTTCGGGTCTGTTTACCAAGAATGCTGACCCAAATCAACTTTATTCAATTCATTATCATAAATTCAACTTTTTATCAAATTTCCATATAAAGGCTTCCCGGCTACGTGCCCGGGCTTCGCACGCATATCAAGGTGAGATTAATGGAAGCTTTGGGCCTCAGAACACATATTTAGTTAAATTTACACAGGATGACCTTTCGGGTCATCACATAGACCTATTAGCACATTCGTAATATCCTTCAGAAATGTCAACTAACTTTACCAATCCATCCAATATTTTGGGTTACTCTAATCCTAGCCGGATACTGATAACCCGTCCTTCTCTTAAGTTATATCAGTTTGCTCTCATAGGGCATAATTGAGAGCGGCGTGGTCGATTGTACGTACATCTACCACTATTGAAGGTAACTCAAAATGTTCATATCTCCCTTCCTGAATGGTAAATAATGATAATATTTACTAACTAGGTACCTCGTACCCTTCTTCACCTTGCTTCTTTTACTTGCTGAAATTTTTGTCTACCTTCCGATTCTGTTATTTCTTTTTACCGTAAGGGTGGATAAGTATTCTTGCCTTAAAACTCCTTATCAAGAACCTTACACCTTTTAGTACACGCCTGGTCTGCCGAAGACCTCACATTTACTTATCATAAGCATAATGCAAAATCGAGTTCATCTAACTTCAACACTTCCACAGCTATATCTCTTACCACTGTCTTTCTGAATATAGGTATCGTCTTATTACGAATAAAATAGAAGTTAGGAGTTTGAATTCTTATAAGTGAGTTCTACCACATGATCTAGAGTAAGAAGAAAGAGTGATAGTCCTAAATGCCATGTAGCCTCCTGATTATAAGTGTGGTGCACGACACACCCACAAACAAGACTCTACTAGACACGACTTGTAGACTCCCTAGGACAGAACTGCTCTGATATCACTTTGTCACGCCCCGAACCTGGGGAGGCGTGGCCGGCACTCGGTGCCGCACTGGCCCGAGCGAACCACTCTACAACTTATTTATTTCTCTTCTATAACTATCATGGGCCAACATGGCCACAACTCATAATGTACAACTTATAAGTGGGCAACACTGTATCAATAAACTATCGTTCATAAAACATGAATACATATGGGCCGTTAAGGCCTCTTCCATATTGTACAAAATGAACCTCTATCTACAAAGCCTTTAAGACTATTTGACATCAAATGGGGAAGGGTACCTGCATACCCATAAGTCTGTAGCAAAACTAACACGATGACTCATAGACTCGCTTGCACTCCGAACGAGGTGGAGTCTTACCGATCCTTCGTTGAACGCCAATCTCATCTACTATGAGGGCTCATCAAACTGATTATTTATACCTGCATGCATGAATGCAACGTCCCCAACAAAAGGACGTCAGTACGAATAATGTACCGAGTATGTAAGGCAATATACTAAAAGCTGAAACTAAACTGATAATATAGCAACTGCAGGTAGTTGGAAGTCAAAGATAATTTGATGATATGCTTACCTGCTGATACTGACTCAATTCTCTCGATATAATAAGTAAAATAGTTGTCCGACCCTATAAGGCTTGGTATATATATATATATATATATATATATATATAACTTTATAACTTGGCGCTCAGACATAATAGGCTTTGTATCTCGACCAACTGGGCTCGCTCATAGGTGCTTGGCGACAGTAGGTTCGGTATATAACATACCATCTGATAAGAGGTTGCTCAATAGGGGTCTGCCCGTCAATTATAGCTCGATGGTAATGAAAATACTGTAATATTTTATATATTATAAACTCTCTGCTCTCTTGACTGGAAAAAGGAAATACTCAAATAAATATGAAGTCCCGATAAGGAGAATATTGTAACTTATGAGACTATGAAAATACACATAAATTCAGGAATATGAGTTTCTATATACCTCGTTATCAAACTCATGTAATTACGGGATCATGCCAAAATGAAAGAAGGGCTTAGCCTTAACATACCTGATATTGGATATTACAACAAGATCAGCTTTAGATGTAGAACACCATACACATCAAGCTTCTCATAGTGAAGTTGTGACAGACTACCATAGATATGTGGTTCCTTAGTTTACTGAGTTCAGTGAATCAACTAAACCACAATCAAACTAGTTGTGGGGACTTATAAATCTCATATGACTTTGTTGAAGTTAATTTGAATGGCTACAAGTACAAGACTGAAAACTTGCTTGTATAGCTTCACGTCACCAGGTGCTCCCATGTACCCAACAAGAGTTGTTCGCCATGCATCATGGGATGCATTAGATTTGCTATATCCTATGAGTAATCTTAATTTTAATGGAAAAGACTTATGATTTGATATCATTTTGAACCAAAATGTTTGATGAAGTATACTTCTCTCGTACTTCGGACATTTTATGGATTTATAAAGATGTATAAACGTTGCCTTTTTCTATTTTTTTGGACTTTAAGTCTTTTATGGCTTTCGCCAAGGATTATTCTAAAGATGCCACCAAGACTCACAACATGCTTAGTCACCTTAGGATTAATTAAAACATAACACATTCTACCACGTGATGTTCTTATCATTTTAGATTATTACCAATTTACCCGCACAATTAAGAATTATCTTAAATTACTTAAAATTCTACTCACTTTTAACACACTTTATACATCTTACTATCACGGTCATGTAGTACCTTGTATGGTACTTGTTCGTAAATATCGGGTATTAACGCTCGGCCCGTATTTTATCATCACATGCAAAACTTGGACAAAAATTTATTTTCTTTGACTTGCTCCCCCTTTCACCTTCACGAATTTACTTATCACTTGTTTGCAATAGCATAATCCTTATAATCCCCAAACAATCTTTTTCTTGGGCTGATGTCAATTAACTTACGACAAATCCAACATACAATACTACAGGGTACAACATTGTCGTAATTTAATACTACGAAACGTAACATCATCGTAACGTAGTACTGCAAGGCGTAACATCATCGTAATATTGTGGGGCATAATATTTTTGTTATTCTCGATTGATTTACTGAACCCCCTTTGTTTATGCCCTAAAAATATTATTTTAATTGATTCTAGTATATCTTTCCTTATTTTTGAATAATTTGTTTTCCATGTTTACTTGTTCGATTTCTACACTATATAAACCCCTCCCCTGAAACCCCTTGGGGATATTTTTGAATCCTAATTCCGGCTACTGTTTCTTCACTACTCTCTCACCCACTCACTATAACCCTCAAACTCTATGAAATTATTGAATAACCTCCTCTAGTGCAAGCACTGCTCGGAGCCCATTCGCGAGGCTCTTGTGAACTCTGAAGCATAAGGGATTTGGGGGGTTTTGCTATTACACTCTGCCCTCTTTTAATTCTGCTACTGGTTAGTGTTTAAACCTTCATAATGTTTAATCTCTTTCCTTCTTTCTGCACATGTATCTGAACTTTGGTTCAACTATGATGGTGTTCAACTTTGATGTCATTTTGTGTTAATTGATGCATGAGAATAGTCTACTGTTCATTCCATGCTTCACTATAATTTGCACTATGTAATCTCTCATCTCCTAAGACTGGTTATGTACCCTGTATCATCTTTACATGTTAATTTTGGACTTCAATATTGTTGTTGTATGTTGTTTCTGCCTATTGTATTAGACAATGCTCTACTCTATGAAAACCCAATTTACTTGAATGAACTTTTACTAAGTCTTGTATATGTTGAAGTGATTTTGGTAATGCTGCCCTAAAATCTGTTTTAAACTTGTCTCATGCTATCCTAGTTTTCTAAAGGCAAACACTCTTTTTTTGTTAACTAGGACCTCACTCCTATGCTAACATGTTTTCAGTATGCCTTGGTTCACTTTCTATTTTCTCCTTCTGTGATAATCACTATATGTATCCCTTCATTATGTCCAAGTATTGATATGGCCTTAGGTTAGACTTGACTTAGTTTAGACCCTTAAATGTCAACTAATGAAATCTTGGTATGTTTGCAAACTTGTTTTCCCTTTTCCTATGATGTTTGTCTATGCGTGTATGATCACTTTGGGAATTGCTTCCCATTCTCTTTACTTGTTTCTTTGGTATTCTGAATTCCTATTCTTAGCTTGCTGAAAGCCAAGGCTACCTAGGTTCTCTGTTGGCCTCCCTAGTGTGAGCATTGCTCATGGTCCAATTGAGGCCCATGTGAACTCTGACACACTAGGGGCTTGGCTCTAGTAATTCCACTTAACCTCCAAACTATCCCTAATGCTCTACTTCCCTATCATGTACTATTTTATGTTGATTGTTCCTAGTGATGCAATACTTGGTGTTATGTCTCATTGAAAGGGGTCTGAACTCCCTTATGGACCTGTGACCGTGTGGTTCTTTTTGAAGGCCTGAGGGTACTATGTCAGAAGTATTGAAAGCCCAGCAAGGTTGGGTATTTAGTTGTTTATTTTGGCCTGCTATAGGCCTGTATATTGCCATGTATATCACTACTTTACTTAATAATTTGTGTCTGCAATAATATCTTTGTATAAACGATTGGGGTGCTAGCAAGAGGGGATGGGGGTAAATTCTAATATTAATGTGCGATGGGTAGATAACATGCCTATAGGATTGAATGGTGCATTTGTTCTATGTTATTCATTCTCTATGTACACTGTAGAAAGCATGCCATTAGGAAAACAAACACACTTGCACTACTTGATTATTAGCAAGCGCGGGCTCAAATGCCTCAATATCTATGTTGCTATATGTTATTAGAAAACCATGCCCATAGGAAATACATGTCGCTGAATTCTCATATTAATTTGTATTATCGCAGCATATCCACTACAGTTCATGTCTATAGGACTCTAATCATGACATTCGTTATGGTATTGCATTGTTCGTCTAAAGAATTTACCTATAAGGTTTAACAATAAAATCAAACTCCCAAATGTTAATGATTAGAAATCCTACTTATAGGATGCCACTGTGTCTTAATAACTGGTAATGACGCCCCTTTAAATATTGTTCGAATCTCATATAGGCCATTATCAAGCGTATGAGTAATTCTGAGTTTCCACTCCCTTTGTTACATAAATCACCTAGGCGCAACAATTATAGGTCTAATAATTGAGGAATCTGCCTTCTCAATAATCAGTGTGTAATAACCTATGCAATCCTGCTTATAAACCTCGTTAGGGTCTGAACGCCCCTATAAGGAGTTCAGTTCTTTAATCTCAAATTGTCCAGCATAAAAACTTATTTTCCGCATGCATTTGCTGTGTAATTATGGAGGCTAACTTGAGCCCTTAACTGCTTATATGTGAAGTCCAACATATTTTGTATGTCGCCTAGTTTTGACATTTTCTGAGCAGCCTAAGTAAAGTCTAGAGCCACCTAAAATAGAGGTCCAATGCCTCCTGGACCATAGGTATGGACGGGTAGTGTAAGGTACGCCTTATAATTGAACTAGTGTGCTTTAGGTAACAACTTAAAGATAGTAATTGGGTAGCGGGAGATGATAGTCTGTGCTCGCTGAATAATATGAGTAACACCCCATCTCCAGGGAGTTACGAAGTATTATTTCTGTTGCACGGGGTTATCCTTTAGGCTAAAAAACTTAGGACCCCCATCTTTTTTCCTTTTTAATTTTAGTCAAGCGTTTGTATTTACTCAAGGTCTTTTAATAATAAGATTTCTCAAAGTTTCTTGCTCTCTATATCTCTGTTTATCCGACTAATTCATATAATTCAAGTTCGGTCGGGACCCACAATTGTGGACCTCGAAGAGTGCCAAACACCTTCTCTTCGAGGTAATTTCAAGCCCTTACCCGATCTTTGGTGACGCAAACTAGTTAAACCTGAGTCATGTGTAACATAGGTGCCCTAACGCACCTTAAAACCATTAGGTGGCGACACTTCTCTTTTAATACTTCCTTAAAAGAGTTGTCACATGTTGAAAGCCGATTTCGCGAAAAAAAAGGCGCGACATATGTTTGGTCGCAACACATACCTGAGCTGATTGAGAAGGACCCGCTCATTTGAAACATGATGGAAGAACTCATGAAACTAACAAGGGAGAGACCAGTGTGTTGAAGGTGGGAAGGGTTTTGAAGGTCCAAACTACGAAGATTTGTGTATCCAGCCAGATGTAGAATTGTCAGAGGGTTACAAACCTCCCAAGTTTGAGATGTTTGATGGAACTGGAGATCTAAAGGTGCATCTGAGAACCTACTGCGACAAGCTTGTAGGAGTGGGTAAGAATGAACAAATCCGCATAATAGTTTTCATGCGAAGTCTTACAGGAGACGCCTTATCATGGTATATCAGTGAGATCCGAAGAAGTGGGCGAATTTGGTGAGCATGGCATCAGATTTCATGGACAGATTTTGGTTCACTACAGAGAACGCGCCAGATGTTTTCTATATTCAAAACCTCAAGAAGAAGCCGACAAAAACCTTCCGCGAGTATGCTACTCGTTGGAGATCAGAGGACGCTAAGGTGAGGCCGCCACATGAAGAAGAATAAATGAGGAAGTTGTTTGTCAGAGAACAGGATCCTCGGTACTATGAAGGTTGATGGTTATCGAGAATCACAAATTCTCATACATCATCAAGTTAGGAGAAATGATAGAAGAAGGAATCAAGAGTGGGATGGTGACCAATTTTGAGCCGCTTCAAGCCACAAACATAGCCTTTCAATCAGGAGGCATCTCGAAGAAGAAAGGAGTGGGTTTCGTGATGGTAGCCCAGGGCCCTAAGTCTCCCCTTAAATACAAAACACCTCCACCCACATATCAACCCTCACCTCCAAAATACCAATACCCTGACTCCACCTACCATACCTATAACACCCGACCCGCATATTACCATTCACCTCCACATGCCCGCCAAAATTATCCAAAGCCACGACCAAACTTTGATCTCATAGCTCCTAGACAATACACCCCAATATCTTAACCCATAGCCAACCTATATGAAAGACTAAAGGCCACTGGTTACGTGACCCTTATTCCTGTTGTTGCTGTTGAGAACCCATCCAGTGGATTAACCCCAAAAATATTTCTGCTTATCACTAAGTCATGAAGGGTAGTACCATTGAAAAATTCTGCATGTTGAAGGACAAGATTCGGACAGTGATCAACACCAAGGTTATACAGGCAAAGGAAGCTGCACCAAAGTTCTGTAATAACCCTCTCCTGGATCATAGGGGCGAGGGAGTGAATGTGATAGAAACTGATGAGGAATAGGATCAGGATGTATCCATTGGACTTATTCGAGATAGGGATGCTGCTAAAACATCTCATGTCACCCTCTCACCGATTGTGGTGCAAACCTAGGCATTGTTTGAGGTCATAGTAGCTAGACCTTTCACTGTGATGGTAGCTCCCACACCGACTTATAAGTCTGATGTCATCCCATGGTATTATGTTGCGGAGGAAAGAAGAAAGGGAAAAGCCATGATGGAAGAGACATGTGGTGTACCAGGTATGACTAGAACTGGCAAAGTTTACACACCTGAAAATCTTTGAGGAACAAGCAAAGAAACTACATCTAAACCACATGTTGTTGAGACGAGCACTGACAATCTTTAGAGGAAGGTACAGACGAGGGAAAACTCTGTTGGTGATCACCTGAACAAGACTCTCGCCCAAATATCCATTTTGTCACTGTCGAAAAATTTAGACACGCACAAGAATGCCTTGATGAAAGTGTTAAGCAAAGCTTATGTGCCCATCAGTATCACTAACATGGTCGGACAGGTACTGGAGAGTCTCAAAATTACTTTCCACGAATATGAGTTACCTCGAGAAGGGTTGAGACACAACAAAGCATTGCACATCACTATGCAATTCGAAGATAAGTTTATTGTTAGGGTCCCGATAGATGGAGGTTTGAGCTTGAACATATGCCTGTTGACCACTATGAAAAGGTTAGGTAGAGGACTGCATGAGATATGGATGGGAAGCATAAACGTGAAAGTGTTCTATGGATCTCAGAGATCCACTATCGGCGGAATAAACCGTGATCTACAGATGGGCCCAACCTGGTTTTATATCGAATTCCAAGTGCTAGACATATCCGCCACCTACAACCTATTGTTGGGACGACCATGGATACACGCAGCTAAGGAAGTCGCTTTTACAATGCAACAAGTTGTGAAGTTTGAGTGGAATCATCAAGAGGTGAATATTCATGGAGATGGAAGCAGCCCTATATACACCAACCAAATCGTGCAAGTCATAATTGGGAGTAAAAATACACCACCGCAATGAGTGGGTAAACGCAATTGAGAAGGATCTATGGTGGAGCAATAAGATAGAGAGCATATTGATGTGGTTGGGATATGAACCAGTAAGGGTATTGGCCGAAAGCTTCAAGGTATCACAGAACCCATACAACCACAATACCATGGCATAACCTTTGGTTTCGGGTATGCATATACTGTGCAAGAATATCATGATTAGACACCATTGTGTCGCTCCAATTACTATCCACTGGAACAACCCATACTACCGTTGCACCAGACATTTCCGCCAGACTGGTGTGATTTGGGAATCCGAGGAAGACGAGATTTTGGACGGTATGAGGAAGTTGTTTCTAGACAAAGAATATATGGACTGCAGTGCAATTTTAGAGGAGGAGGAGGAAGACTTTACCATTTAGACTGTGGAAAAAAGAGTTGTTCTCAAAAACTAGACTGCTGCACTATCACGGGCTCGCATAGTACCTTGGTAGCTTTGGCAGAATTAGCATGATTTAGTTTAAAATTGTTTTTGGGAATTGAAGACATTTTCAATGTTTTGTTTTGAAATAATTACTCGAGCCATCGAGTCGTACTTGTTGACAATTTTAAGTTTATTAATGCATTATTGCTTTTTATTTATTTATTATTATCTTTCTATATCCTTTTCAGCGTAATTATTACATATCCTGATGAACCTAGGATTGTGACATGTAATGAGACAACACACCATAGGGAGAGTGATCGGAATATTTGGAAGATGATATCATACATGAGGAAATTGTATAAGAAGTAGAGAATTTTGAGAATAACCAAGGTCCAATTTGGAAGAAACTGAGGCAGTCAACTTAGGAGATTCCAAAACAGTAAAGGAAACTCGCATAAGCATTCATCTATCACCATCAGAGAAGGAATAATACATCAGATTTCTAAAAGAATATGAGGATATTTTTGCATGGTCATATGACGACATGACTGGGTTAAGTACATCCATAGTAGCTCACAAGATACCTACCAACCCTATGTGTCCGCCGATAAAACAAAAGCTCAGGAAATTCAATTCATATATGATTCTGAAGACAAAAGAAGAGGTTACCAAGCAAATCAAAGCCAAGGTCCTTCGAGTGGTCGAATATCAAACCTAGTTAGCCAATATTATGTCGATTCCGAAGAAAGATAGGGTAGTTAGCGTGTGTGTGGACTATCGAGATCTTAACAGAGCAAGTCCTAAGGACGATTCTCTGTTTCCCAACATACACATACTGGTCAAAAACTATGCCAAGCATGACTCCAATCCTTTGTAGATGGCTTCCCAGGATACCACCAAATTTCCATGTCCAAGATCTATGTCCAGGGACGATCCATCCCTCACATACCATCAACTTCGGAAAAGGTCCATGTCTAGGGAAGATCCATCCCTCAATATCAATGCGCTCACTGGGGTGTAAAGACTCCGGAGGGGATCCTATAAGCCCAAGCGCTATATCAAGCCAACGAAGGCATGATCAGAGTATCGCTGCGGTGTGCAGTCCGATTTCATAATTGTATCAATAATAGGCTCTCGGCCTCACTCAGTCATTACTCTCCAGTCTCGCTCATATGTCTCACAAATGCATAAATCAGTCCGAAACAATGATAAATATGTATACACTTAACAATTACTGAGACTGAGGTATAAAATAATATGTTATGACAAGACTGAGTACATGAAATCAAATAATCACATAATGAGACAGTAATAAATGACCACTCGGGTCACGGCATTTTTGGTGTGAAGCCTTAGCATTTGTACTTAACATGATTTCTAACATGTTCACATTTACCACATTAATAGAAGTGCAGATATCAATCCGTAATAGCTACTACACGGTGCCATGGGATGAGCCATGCCACAAATTACTCAATGCGCGCCCGCACGCTCGTCACTCGGCATGTGCGTCACCTCAATTATAGTCATATATCATATAAATGTAAGGCCCCGGAAAATGTTGCTAAGCAATATAGGATTTCGGGGTGCCAGGGAGACTAATTATAATATTTTATGTGCTTTAAATATGATGTAAATGAATTGGATATGGTAAAAATGTGTATAAGTCATATACCAAGTAAGGTGGGTTCCAAGGAGAGGCCTAAGCCTAAGCCAAATGGGAAAATTTTATAATAGGCTAAAATTCTAAAGGTACTTGCACTAGTCCACACTTTGAATGAGCATATATAAATATATATAAGGTATTATGTGATTAATAACCTATCAAATAAAAGTTCTTCGAGTCTATCTTACAACGCTTCAAACCATTTGACATTTGGACATTGCTACACAAAGTTATGATCAAATTACCAAAGGATGGAAAAATGCGATCCTGTGTCAAATCTGCGGTCGCATTTCTGTCGCATTTTTGACTCTGCGATCGTAGATCTGTCGTAGATTGGGCCAGTGTAGCCCAGTTTTTGGCACCTATTTCGTGATGCATTCTGCGCCCCACATTCTTGTTTTGCGGTCCATTCTACAATCGCAGACCTTGTTCCGGAGGCTTATTTTTCCTATTTTTATAACCCGATCCCATTTTCATAAATAGGTTTAGGGGCTTCATTTGGGGTCATTTTCTACTGATTTTAGAGAGAGATGAGATCATATAGAGATAGAGAAAGAAGGGACCTAACTTCATAATCATCCAAATCTTGCTCAAGTCTTCAAGAATCAAGGAAGATAACCATATATTGTCCTCCATCCGGGTAAGTCCTACTTCTAATATTTCATATATGAGATTATGAGATCAAAAATGTATTGTGGGGTTAAAAATAGGCCATGCATGTGGGACTAAGTTGTAGTATGTGATATTAAATAACTAATTTGGGTAGTTAATGTTAAAATTTAGTTGAGGGAGAAGGAATTGCCATTTTAAAACCTTGTAGTCTACTTCACATGTTAGGTGTTTGATGAAATTCCTAAGAGAGTTACACCATGGGTAATCTTCCTAATTATTAATCGATTTCCGTTATCTCCTTATAGATTGTTATTGCTATAGGTGTTGGTGTAGTGTATAACTTAAGGAAAAGCTATTTGAGGTATGTATGGCTAACTTTAATCTTTGTAGAGTCGCATTGTTAGTGTCCGAGCATTCGGTATGAATTCCTGTCTTGATTGTATTTGAATCAATTGTCCCATTGTGATGAGGTAAAGAACCATGCTCTTTGAATGCCTTAGTTGATTACCATGTCTCCATTATATTTGAGATTGTGAAATATGATTCCTTGTGCTTACCCTATCATGTGCAAAACTCGTCATATGCTTGAACTCATCAGTATGAAAAGGAAGTGCTACTACATGAATGAAAATTGTAACGAACTCAATTGTTGAATGTATCTAAATGCTAATGGTTGTGTAGCAAATGATGAGAAAGAAATGTGAATTGATTTAATTAATCTAAATAGTTATGGCGTACCGTACATGACTCACTGCTTGGTAAAGATTATTGTACCCTTGATTTCACATGGTTGTTATGAATTTATACTCTTGATGATAGAAATCGTTGTGATTGAATTGTTGATTGTTGCTGCTATCTAAATGATGTCCGGTGGGATCGGGTTGCACACCGCAACAGAAGAAATAAGGGTTGAATTATGAGAAGTAATAAGGGTGGAATATGATTGTACGGTGGGATCAGGTTGCGCGCCGTAACAGGTGAAATAAGGGTGGTATGTTGAGATGTAATAAGGATGGAATGTGATTGTACGGTGGGATCAGGTTGCACGGCGCAACAGAAGAAATAAGGGTGGAATGATGATAAGGAATAAGGGTGGAATATGATTGTACGATGGGATCGGGCTGCGCGCCGCAACAGGAGAACAATTGAAATAAAAAACAGTGAAGTCCTCATTTGTGATTCTCTGTATCTCTGTGCAATATATCTTTGGTTTCTTTGACTGCATCCTATCTGTGCGCTGTTTGATTTTACTTAGAGTAAAGTTTGTTCATACATACTAGTACTATTCCATGGTACTAACGTCCCTTTTACTGGTGGCGCTACATCTTTTATATTGATGTAGGTGGTTCTATAACAGGTAGCTCCGTCCGCCGATAGTGGTGCCTTCTCTTCATCCCTCAGCAGTACTGGTGAGCCTCATTCCTCTCGGGGCCGTGCGTATTCCATGTCATCTCTTTGGTATATTTTGGTTCTCTTATGGTATAGCCGGGGCCTTGTTGCCGACAAGTATGTATACTCTTCTGCGTACTTTTAGAGGCTCCGTAAACACTGTGTGGGTTGTATATATTTTGAGTAGTAGTTGTAATTATTCGTAATCGTGGTCCCGTATTGGAAATGTTGTGCTTAGTTTGTATATTTTGGGATTATCAAATGTTGAATCTTTTAAAGAGGAAAATGGACTTATGTTGTAAACTCATACTTTGGTTCCATTTGCTATTTCATTTATAAATTTGTATATTATAAACACGGGGTAATGCGTTAGGTAGGAAAGGCAATCCAAGTCTGCTTGACCGGGATCATCCGGTTACGCGCCGATCTCGTCCCTCGATTTTGGGGCGTGAAAAACTTGGTATCAGAGCCTAAGGTTTTAAAAGTGTCCTAGGGTGTCTCGGAGCCGTGTCTAGTAGAGCCCTTCTTATCGGTGTGTTGTCGACCACATCTATAATTAGGGGGCTACATGGACATTTAGGAATTTCACCTATCTTTGATACTCCAATCGTGCGATAGAGCTCAAGTTAGGGAGTTAGTTTTCTCTCAAAGCCTTACTCTAAAAAATGAATAATCATGATGCCATAATCCGCGAATTTGAACCCATGAGGAGGGAATGATCCCACCATTGAGTCCGAGGGGAGTTCCCTTGTCCCTATTGATGTCACTGCACTTCCAAATCCTATAGTATATCGGTATGGTACCAACGTACGCTAGGGATCTTGAGTCGAGAGGCATCGATTAAGCTATTGCCCTATCAACCTAAAGTCACCAAGTAAGTCACTCCTTATATTAACAAACGCACTCTTGTTGTATATGTACATCCATATTGAAGAACCTTCATAGGCATGGTCTTAATAAATGTTGAGTCACAGACCATTGCATGCGCCTAGTCTTTGAACGAGATCCAATATTTCTTGAATCCACTCTACCTCAAATTTTCTTATATGCAATCTTTTATGATATCGAGCTCTATAATCATGTCCTTGAATTGAGTTGTAGCTATAGAATTACCATTTCCAACACGCCTTTCTAAACTCTAACAAGGGACTATACCCGAAGAATTTCTTCCCGAATGAATGGATGGACAATTCTAATATTTTCGCACAAAATAAAAGGATATTTTCTCTCGACCACTTATTCTTCTCTAATTGAAACCCTAGGCCATTTTTCTTCAAGTTTTTGCAT
Source organism: Nicotiana undulata (assembly GCA_005239495.1). NCBI lineage: Eukaryota > Viridiplantae > Streptophyta > Magnoliopsida > Solanales > Solanaceae > Nicotiana > Nicotiana undulata. The sequence continues at coordinate 38,175 of ML285725.1, forward strand.
CATCTAAATGTTGACATAGTATCATAGTGAAGATCTTGCCTTGTGTCATCACCATCTCTAGTATGGTAGTGCCCTCGCTCTATCTTGGTTGAGGCTTTCATTTTGGCCTAATGGTCGGAATCGGCAAGATTTTTATTTGTTTGGCGAGAATCTCCCTCTTCTCCGACAGGTTATTTTCAGAATTTCGTCAGCTCAATTACTTTTAAACATTATTAAATCTCCATCGAAGCTAGGGTCCGTTGAGCCTTCATGTAACTGGATCATGCTGCTTGTTCTTGTTGCTCATCTTATTCTTGAAGGTTGTCCTTCTTCTGGTTGTAAGGAAGACTAGCATTTTCGCTCCTCCTTTGGTTTGCATAATACTTGTTTGAGTGTCTCTATATGTTAATTTCTCTATATTGCTACGAATTCAACTGATTTTGATGTTTGTAGTGGCTCCACTAGACGTGAAGCTATTGAATTTACTCCTAAAACCTCAAGTTCTTTTTTTGTTAAGCTACTCTGACATACCTGGCCTTCCCCTAGTTGCTGACCTATTTCTTAGTTCCAATCTCAAGGGTTGAAGAAACAACATAATTGTGTCCTTGGTATCTAGAAATACAATTTCTTTTATCAATGGTGATCCACATAAATTCTGTACCAATTCCGCTGAATCCAAAAAATGGGATAGATGTAACAATACCTTTATTTTCTAGTTAACTAGTTTTCGGTCCTCTGATATTACTGGAGTTTTTAGTATTCTGACATAGCTAAACAAGGATATGGGATTATAGGTGGCGGGGGCAAGTCAATCCATCCTCTTACTTTAACTACGAGCCTGCTTCATTCACTATCGATTATATTATCCCTTCTCAATCCTATCCCCTTAGAAGCACTATCCTTACAGGTTGAACTCTGAACCAGAAAGAGTAGTTCTAATTTTAAAACACTTCGAGATATCTGGTTAATGGATTATCTACGCAGGTGCTAATCCAACGATCTGCTTATTAGTCTGACTCTCACCTTTTGGTTTTGGGTTAACCAAGGAGCAATACCCCTAGTAACACTTTCATATGTTAAGCCTTTCTCTCGGCCAAGCCTTATAGCATCTCCCAATTTGGTTGGTAATAACTGGTTGTGTAGAAGTGTGTTGTAGTACTTCATTGCGAAGCAGAGTAGCTAAACATAAGTGGATATTTAAATGTTGGAGCTATACATCATGTGACTATATGCGGAGATCTTCTTTCAAAAACGTAAAGGTCCTCGTAATCCCTTAAATTATCACCTTTCCTAGTGGTTACAATGTAAAGGTCACTTCTATAAGCTCTCTCACTTTCTTTTCATTTGTCTTGCATCATGTGTTGTTTACCCGTAATCTTCAATGCGATATTATCTCAATTTCTCAACTAGTTATCCAACTATATGATCTGATTTAATTAACCTCACTTTTAAGTACTCTACAAGCGCCCTGGGAGTGGGCAAATTTCCCCTTTACTACAGACTTCTAATGTCTTCAACTCTGTTTAAGCTTGTTGATTCCAAATGGTGCTCTTAGTTGTGCTGCCTTACTATCTATTTTCATCTGGTAAATCTCCTTGTGAATCTAATTTTATGCCTTATGGCATCAAGGGTCGGGGTATGTTCCTTTTGTTAGAATAAAAAGATACTGCTCACACTCCTTGTGAGATTTTCTCCTAAACAATCATCTACCTGCTCTACTTGTCCATGTGACTAGATAACTTAGGTTACTCTTCTCCGATAAGTGAATCAAGACTTCTCACCCTTTCATAATTATTCATACGATCGCTTCGAGGCCTTGTTCTACACTAGCTCGTAATGATTTTAAGTACTTTCTCTCCCTTGTTGACGATTTTCTAGGGCTACGAGGGCTTGTCTCATGGGTTTCAAAGGTAATGATTTTTCTTTAAAGTTCAAGCTTAAATTACCATGATTTCAAACCAAAGTGTGTCCCCTTTTCAAAAGTCTTAAATGGGTCGGATTTTATGAGGTTATGTGACATTCTGCTCACTCGGCTTCTAGGAGTATTGACAACGTCATGGTCATGTATGGGGAATTATGCTATCTCTGGCATTCCACCGCCTTAGGAAGGGGTAGATTGTTCGAATTATGATAACCTCATAAGTAAATGAGTTCTTTTCCATCCTCATGCCCTTGTGGCATAGAGTCCTTGTGTCTCTTATTGTCAGGAGTGAAATCAAATTCCACGTATTTCATTTGCGGCCTCAATCACACCCATGTTGCAAGAGTCTTACCATTTGAGCTCAACTACTTACCTTACACTCAGAGACACAAATGGTGTATCCTACTTGATCACTTCTTTAAAAATCTCAAGTTCACATACATGGTATCCACCTTGTCTAAGAATACTAGATACCACTATGCTTCATTTATTTAATAATTGATGTAGTCACCTGGACTAAACCATGACAACATCATTAATAGAAATCCTCGTGTCTCTTAGCATATAACCTCATGAAATACTTTGCTCAGCACATTAATGGATTCTTGAATAATTCCAGCCCAATCTTGAACTCTGTTGCTCCTTACTGTATTAGGTCTATTTGGTATTGAAGGTTCAAATGTGTCAAAGTCACCCTGTGATCTCATATATTCAGTAGGTAATTTTATGGTCAATTTATTATGGCACATCTTAGAGTAATGTGAAGGTCACCACATGTTTAGTTTGGGTGTTTGCATAGAGATTTTGAATTCAGGAGGGTGAACCGATTATTCTCAAAATTTCCCCCGGTAGATGTTATGTGAATTGATAATGAAGGGTACATAAGCGCATTTCCCATTAGGTTGCACTAGGAGTATGATGTTTCTCATGTACTTGTGTTTTCATATGTCTATGTGTAAAAAGGTAGTTGGAAGATCCTTTGTGTATCATTTTGGTGTAGATTATTGATGGTGAAGTTAATGGGTAGTTATCTTATGCGAGGTATCTTGCTGTCATCCTTGTTAGGTAAGTTTAATGGTTGGGTGTGATGACCTAAAAGGTCATCCTAAGTAATTCTAGCTAAATTTGTGTTTCGAGGTCCTGAAAGCCTCCGTTAATCTCACCTCGATATGCGTGCACAGCGCGGGCAGGTAGCCGGGAAGCTTCCATGTGAAAGTTTGATAAAAATGGGATTTTTGAATTGAATAATTGAATAAAGTTGACTTTGGTCAACATTTTTGGTAAACGGACCCAGACCCGTGATGTGACGGTCCCGGAGGGTCCGTAGGAAAATATGGGACTTGGGCGTATGCCCGGAATCGAATTCCGAGGTCCCAAGCCCGAGAAATGAATTTTTAAAGAAAATTATTTTCTTAAAATAATAAAGGAATTGGAAAATGAATAATGGCGTGAAAACCGTGTTACCGGGCCCGTATTATGGTTTCGGAGACTGGAACAGGTTTATTATATGTTATTTGTCCTATCTGTGAAATTTGGTGTAAAACGGACTTGATTTGATTGGTTTCGGATCAAAATGAGGAAAATTGGAGTTAATTAACTTTTGAGGTTTTTAAAGTATTTGAACTTTGACTTGAAAGGTGATTTTATGTTCCCGAGGTTCGAATGAAATTCCGAGACCGGGAATAGTTCAGTTGTGTCAGTTATAACTTGTCTGCAAAGTTTGAAGTCGTTCCGAGTTGTGTGGGCCGGTTTGGCGCATCGTTATAGAATCCTAGAATTCCAAATTCTTAAGCGTTAAATTTAGGGGTTTTGGAGGGTGATTTTGAGTTTTAGCGTGGTGTTGAGTGTTCCGTGAGCTCGAGCAAGTCCGTTTAGTGATTTGGGACTTATTGGTATATTTGGACGGGGGCTCGGGTGGGCCCAGGTGCCTCCCAAACTCCGCGCGAGGCCAAAAACCAGCAAAAACCACTGCTGGTGCACATCAGCTGGTGTGACCGCAGGTGCGGTTGCCCAGCCGCAGGTGCGGAACCGCCCCTGCGGTCCCAGCCTTCGCAGGTGCGATTCTTTCGCAGGCACTGCTCTTCCTCCGCTGGAGCGGGACCGATGGTGCGGCTCCTAACTCCGCAGGTGCGAGCCAGGGGCCCAGGCCCTTCTTCCGCAGGGGCGACCATTTTCTCGCAGGTGCGAGACCGCACCTGCGGTCCTAAGGTCGCAGGTGCCGAAACCCCTGTTGGCAGCCCCTCTTAAATGCCCAAAATTTTGGGTTTTTCTCATTTCATCCAT
>MDKH01211465.1:0-28679 GCA_005239495.1 Nicotiana undulata
AGCTACCGACACACACACAAATGACATGTCCGACAACTTAGATTTGAAGTGAATCTCCACATACTGTTTGGGTGCAAACATCAAAATCGCCAAATAAATGCTAGTAGGACCAAATTTGATTTTTTAAGGCCCTAGGACAAAGCTGATGTGATTTTTCTGAACTCTTGTCCATGCACATGATACATGTGGACTGTGGTGTGGCTATCCGTTGATGCACGAATTAATACACTATGAGCGAAATCAGAAATTTAAATAAAAATATTCAAAAAAACAAATTCCAGTATAAGTCACGTGTGAAATTTATATTTGCAATATAAAAAAATTTAATTCTATTTTCTAATTTACTAGACTTTTTTTTATTATTGCAAGGAGATTTAACAATTAATATATAATTTAAAATGGTCAATTAAAAATTCATTTTGGTTTTTTACCGCATAGTGGTCTCGTTTTAAAACGTAACCTTACTTCCACCTACTCTTTTCAAGTGGCAACGACAACTTCCATAAATTTTGTATCTTCTCTTGTAGCAATCAAGTGTCAGGGATCCAACAAGCTTCGATGTCAATATTTCTTCCACACCAATGTAAATCGTCATTTTGCAAAGAGCCAGAAATCTAATTTCTCACTGATGATTGTATCTATTTCTGCCTGAACTCAGATTTTTGTCACTGACTCGAATTTCTCACCGTTGAGACCGTGATGCCGCCTAACATTGAACCCACTAAAAAAGCTAACGTGAATATTCAATTTACTTTATTTCTTTATTAACAGTCGAAAACAATTGAATTTTCACATTAACATAAATAAGAATCTAAGATGAAGCAAGATATATATATATATATATATATATATATATATATATATATATTGCAATATAAAGCTTTTACGAAATTTCACCAAAACTAACCAAATCTCAGAATAGTGGAGTCACAATATCACGAACTATCTACGAATAATACATATAAGGGTCTGAAAGACGAGAATACATCTGTTTCTGCAATAACTAAAACAGAAATAAAGAAGTGGAAGGGGACACCAAGGCCTGCGGACTACCTCGGTGTCTCCAAATGGACTGAAGGCAGCCTCCTAGCTCTAATGTCCAAAGGGTCCTGTACCAGGATCTGCACAATAAAAGATGTGCAGGGTAGTATCAGTACAACTGACCACATGTACTGAGTAAGTGTCGAGCCTAACCTCGGTGAAGTAGTGACGAGACTAGGACACGACAATCAAGACAACCTGTGCAATTTAATAATATTCGGAAGAAAACAATAACAACAAGATTAACCAGTTAAGTACAAGGGAAAAGGGGAAAACATGCCGGGGGAAAAGCAATATCAGATAACAAAAATAACGAATTAAGACAACATTTCAAATATCTAAGTAACAGCAGGAAATAACAAACACAGAGAAAACAGTGCACGACGTAACCCTTCGTGCTTTTATTCTCATCCTCACCAAATAATAAATGCATGTGCACGGCATCACCCTTCGTGCTTTTACTCTCATCCTCACAATAATAAATAAAAACGACAAGGCATCACCCTTCGTGCTTTTAATATAATAACATGGCACGGCATCAACCTTCGTGCTTTACACTCTTTCTCACAAAATCAATACATGACATCACCCTTCGTGCTTTACACTCTTCCTCACCCAAACAATATTAATAACAGAAGTTTGGCAAGGAAAGATCAACAATATGAACCATAAATCATAACATCCCGGCAAGGGAACAACAGTAAAAATATCACCATCCCGGCAAGGGACACAGCCATAACCAATCTCACTCAAGTACATATCTTTACATAAGATTCCTCAACCGAAATAAATACTCAACAATATTCATTACCAAGAATTTCCACCAAATGAACAACCACTAACGTGAAATTCAAGCTATAACACAGTACATATCAATGAAAATTACATAATTCATAATATCCGACTCACGGACATGCTTGACACCAACGTATAGGTACTCGCCACCTCACATATACGTTGAACATGGTATAAACACATAGCAAATAAGACTCAACGCCTATTCCATCAAGCTAAGGTTAGACCAAACACTTACCTCGACTTCCACGACCAAAATCAAGCCTCAATCACCGCTTTTCCTTTTGAACTCGACTCCAAATCGATTGTATCTAGACATAATTGACTCAATAACATCAATAAACGCTAAATAATTCAATTCCAATACTTAATTATAGATTTCCTATCATTCTTCCCAAAAAGTAAAAAATCGACCCCGGATCCGCTTGGTCAAAACACGAGGTTCGGACCAAAACCCGATCACCCATTAACCCACGATCCCGAATATGTAATTAGTTTTGAAATCCGACCCCAAAGCGAGGTCTAAATTCCAATTATACAAAAAGCCCTAACTCTACCCAAATACCTAATTTTCTACCATTAAGAACATGATTTAGGCCTAGAAATCTAATGGGTGTTAATATAATTTGAAGAAAATGAGTCTAAGATTACATACCTATGATTTTGCAGTGAAGTTCTCTTTAAAAAATCGCCCAAATTGGAGTTTGGAAGAAGAAGTTATGAGGTTTTGATTAAATCCCGAAATGGCTACTGGTTTAAAATAACTGGGCAAAATTGCAAGGGGGTGCGTTCGCACTGAGTAAAACCTACCCAGCCCCCAACCCTCTTTAAACCTATGCGTTCGCATCCCAAAATGTGCGTTCGCGTAGAGCAAGGTTCCTGTGCTCCGCGTTCGCACAGTACTAACCAACCCCCCTCCCCGCGTATGCATTGCGTTCGCATGGAATCCCATGCGTTCGCATAGGGTAAAATCCCTGGACACCAGCAACAGCAATTAAACAACATATATTCAAGTCTAAAATGCTCTACACCTATACGAAACTCACCGGAGCCCTCGGGTCTCCAAACCAAATATGCACACGACCTCAAAAATATCCTACACACTTACTCGTGCGATGAAATCGCCAAAATAACCTCTTAAACAACGAATTTATCATAAAAATCAAAGAAATTTCCCATAACTTTTAAATTATCAAAATTTACAACCGTGAGTCCGAATCACGTCAAACAACTTCCGTTTCTTACCAAATTTTACAGACATGTTATAAATATTATATTGAACCTGTACCGGGCTCCGGAACCAAAACACGGGCCCGATACTATAGGTTTCACACATAATCAAATTTCTAAAATCCTTTATATTTTCAGAAAAACAATTTCTTTCAAAAATTCATTTCTCGGGCTTGGGACCTCGGAATTCGATTCCGAGCATACGCCCAAGTCCCATATTTTCCTACGGACCCTCCGGGACCGTCAAATTACGGGTTTGGATCCGTTTACCAAAAATATTAACCAAAGTCAACTTAAATCAAATTTCAAAAATCAAACTATCATTTTCCTCAATGTTTTTCACATAAAGGCTTCCCGGCTATACGCCCGGGCTGTGCACACAAATCGAGGTGAGATAGAAGGAGGTTTTTAAGACCTCGAAACACATATTTGACTTAGAAAATACGGGATGACCTTTTGGGTCATCACAATCTCCACCTCTAAAACAAACGTTCGTCCTCGAACGGACATAGAATAGTACCTGAATAGGGGAATAGATGGGGATATCGGCTCCGCATATCGGACTCGAACTCCTAGGTAGCTGCCTCGGCAGGCTGACCTCTCCATTGAACACGAACCGAAGGATAACTCTTCGATACAGCTGACGAATCTTCCGGTCTAATATGGCTACCGGCTCCTCCTCATAAGTCAAATCCTTGTCCAACTGGACACTGCTGAAGTCTAGCACATGGGATGGATCGGCGAGATACTTCCGAAGCATAGATACATGAAACACTGGATGCACGGCTGATAAACTCGGTGGCAAAGCTATTCTGTAGGCCACCTCTCCCACTTTATCAAGAATCTCAAAGGGACCAATGTACCTAGGGCTCAGCTTGCCCTTCTTTCCGAACCTCATCACGCCCTTTATGGGCGACACCCGAAGCAATACCCGGTCTCCTACCATGAATGCCAAATCTCGAACTCTGCAGTCTGCATAGCTCTTCTGCCTGGACTGAGCTGTACGAAGTCTATCCTGATTGATCTTCACTTTATCCAAGGCATCCTGCACTAACTCCGTACCCAATAACCGAGCCTCTCCCGGCTCAAACCACCCAACCGGCGACCGACACCGCCTACCATACAATGCCTCATAAGGAGCCATCTGAATGCTCGACTGATAGCTGTTGTTGTAGGCAAACTCAGCTAAAGGCAAGAACTGGTCCCAAGAACCTCCAAAGTCAATGACACATGCTCGCAACATATCCTCTAAAATCTGAATAGTACGCTCGGACTGTCCGTTCGTCTGAGGATGAAACGCTGTACTTAACTCAACCCCGGTGCCCAACTCATGCTGAAATACTCTCCAGAAATGTGAGTAAATTGCGTACCTCGGTCATAAATAATGGACACGGGCACACCGTGAAGGCGAACAATCTCCCTGATGTAGATACCTGCTAACCTCTCCGAAGAATAGGAAACTTCCACGGGGATGAAATGCACTGACTTGGTCAGCCTATCCACACTGACCCATACTGCATCGAACTTCCTCCGAGTCAGTAGGAGTCCAACTACGAAATCCATGGTGACACGCTCCCACTTCCACTCAGGAATCTCAATCTGCTGCATCAATCCACCAAGTCTCTGGTGCTCGTACTTAACCTGCTGACAGTTCATGAACCGAGCTACATATGCCACGATATCTTTCTTCATCCTTCTCCACCAATAATGTTGTCGCAAATCCTAGTACATCTTTGCGGCCCCTGGATGAATGGAATACCGTGAACTATGGGCCTTCTGCAATATCAACTCACGAAGTCCATCAACATCAGGCACACAAATACGGCCATGCATCCGCAAGACCCCATCATCACTCACTGAAACCTGTTTGGCAACTCCGTGCCAAACCGTATCCCTAAGGACACACAAATGAAGATCATCATACTGCCGGTCCCGAATACGATCAAACAATGAAGAACGGACCACAGTATAAGCTAGGACACTGCCGGTCTCAGACATATCCAATCTCATGAACCGATTGGCTAAATCCTGAACATCCAAAGCAAGAGGTCGCTCCCCGGCTGGAATATAAGCAAGACTACCCATGCTGACTGACTTCCGGCTCAAGGCATCAGCCACCACATTGGCCTTCCCCGGATGGTATAAGATGGTAATGTCATAGTCTTTCAACACCTCCAACCATCTCCTCCACCTCATATTCAACTCTTTCTTCTTGAACAGATATTGCAAACTCTTATGATCTGTGAACACCTCACATGACACACCATACAGATAATGCCTCCAAAATCTTCAGCGCGTGGACAATGGCTTCTAACTCTAAATCATGAACTGGATAGTTCTTCTCATGAATCTTCAACTGACGTGAAGCATATGTCATAACCTTGACATCTTGCATCAACACTACACCAAGTCCGATCCGAGAAGCATCACAATACACAGTATATGGCCCTGAGCCTGAAGGCAAAACCAACATTGGTGTCGTGGTCAAGGCTGCCTTGAGATTCTGAAAGCTCGCCTCACACTCATCTGAAAAAAACACCTGAACTGGGCACCCTTCTGAGTCAACCTGGTCATCGGGGCTGCAATAGATAAAAATACCTCCACAAACCGACGATACTAACCTGTTAAGCCTAAGAAATTCTGAATCTCTATAGCTGATGTGGGTCTAGGCCAATGCTTGAATGCTGAAATCTTCTTGGGATCCACCTGAATACCCTCTATTGATACAACATGACCCAAGAATGCGACCGAGCTCAACCAGAACTCACACTTGGAAAACACTCACACTTGGAAAACTTAGCATACAACTGACTGTCCTTCATAGTCTGGATAACTCAAAGGTGTTGCTCGTGCTCCTCCCGACTGCGGGAGTAAATCAAAATGTCATCAATGAAGACGATCACAAACAAAGCCAAATAAGACATGAACACTCGGTTCATCAACTCCATGAAAGCGGTCGGAGCATTCGTCAACCCAAACGACATCACCAAGAACTCATAATGCTCATACCGAGTGCGAAAGGCTATCTTAGGGACATCGAACGCCCTAATCCTCAACTGATGGAAGCCAGATCTCAAGTCAATCTTTGAAAACACTGTGGCACCCTAAAGCTGATCAAACAAATCATCAGTCCTCGGCAATGGATACTTGTTCTTGATAGTAACCTTGTTCAATTGCCGGTAATCAATGCACATCCTCATCGTTCCGTCCTTCTTCTTAACAAACAACACTGGCGCACCCCAAGGAGAAACACTAGGCTTAATAAAGCCTTTATCTAGAAAATCCTGCAACTGATACTTCAACTCCTTTAGCTCTGGCGAAGCCATACCATATGGCGGAATAGAAATGGATTGAGTGCCTGGAGCCAAATCAATGCAAAAGTCAATATCCATGTCGGGTGGCATACCCGGCAGGTCTGCAGGAAACACCTGTGGAAACTCACGAACAATGGGCACAGACTCCATAGAAGGAACCTCGGCACTAGAATCATGAACATAAGCCAAATAGGCCAAACACCCCTTCACAACCATGCGCCGAGCCTTCATATATGAGATAACCCTGCTGGAAGAATGACCAGGAGTCCCCCTTCACTCCAATCGAGGTACTCCCGGCAAGGCCAAGGTCACATTCTTGGCATGACAGTCTAGAATATCATGATAAGGAGACAACCAATCCATCCCCAAGATAACATCGAAATCAACCATATCAAGGAGTAGAAGATCTACTCTGGTATCAACACCACCAATAACCACTATACATGAACGGTAGACACGATCTACCACAATAGAGTCACCCACCGATGTAGATACATATACAGGAGTACTCAGGGAATCACGAGGCATAATCAAACTGAAACCATACCTGTAATGACTGCATCGGAGGCCTCAGCCTCAGGCTTGGCGGGAATATCATAACATCGGGGCTGGGCCCCACCAATCTGAACATCCCTGGGTCGATCTACCGCGGGCTGACCTCTACCTCTAATAGCATGACCTTCACCGCTAACTGTTTGGCCTCCACCTCTGGCACCTCGACCTCCACCCCTAGCTGGCTGAGGGGGTAGTGGAGCACCTGGTGCGGGAATCATAGAACGGGAACCCTGATGCTGATAACCACTCGAGGCTCGGGGGAAAAATCTAGCAATGTGCCCCGGGCCACCACAGGTATAACAAGATCTCGGCTGCTGAGACTTCTGGCCCTGAAACTGTCTGTGTCGACCGGAGTAACCACTCCGAAAACTCTGGAGTGGCAATGCACTGATAGGAGCTGGTGGTGCATTGCGGGATACCTGAAGTTCTGACTGAAAGGGTTTAGGAGGATGACCTCTGCCAAAAGAATCCCTGCCTCCAGATGAAGCACCACTGAATTGGCCAAAATGACGAGGCCTCTCTTCAGACCCCTGACCACTACCCTGCAATAAGACCATCTTGACTCGCCTGGCCACATTGGCCGCCTCTTGAAATGAAATATCAATGCATGTCTCTCTGGCCATCTGTAGTCTAATTGGCTGAGCTAGCCCCTCAATAAACCTCCTCACCCTCTCTCGGTTGGTGGGGAGTATCATGATAGCATGTCGGGCCAAAGTGATGAACCTGGTCTCATATTATGTAACTGTCATAGATCCCTGTCGGAGATGCTCAAACTACCTCCGGAGATCCTCTCTCTAGGTGACTGGAAGAAACTTATCCAAGAACAAATATAAGAACTGAGCCCAAGAAAAAGACGGTGACCCAGCTGTTCTGGTCAAGCAAAAATCCCTCCACCAAGTCTTGGCGGGACCTGAAAGGCAGAACGTAGCAAAATCGACCCCATTGGTCTCCACGATCCCCATGTTCCGAAGAACCTCATAGCAACTGTCCAAGTAATCCCAGGGATCCTATGAAGGTGCACCGCTGAAAGTAGTAGGGAGCACCTTTGTGAACCGGTCCAATCTCCACAAAGAATCGGCGGGCATGGATGCTCCCTCAACAGCCTAAGCCACAATACCTGGCTGAACTACCCCAGTTGTCTGAGGTGCTGGAATCTGGAACTGAGAAGCTAACTGCTCTGGTGTGCGGGTTGCGGGAGTCTGGGCTCCTCCCCCAGCCTGAGAGACGGTGGGTACTGTAGGAAGTAGACCTGCCTAAGCCACGCTCTCCATAAGTCCCACTAAACGGACCAGAGCATCCTGAAGTGCCGGGGTGGCAATGAACCCCTCTGGGACCTGAGATGGTCCAACCGGGACTGTCTGGGTAGGAACCTCACCGGCAAACTCTACCTGAGGATCCTCCACTGGGGTTGCTGCTCTGGGCTGAGCTCTGCCCCGGCCTCGTCTTCGGCCTCGGCCTCGGCCTCGACCCCTCGTAGGAGCTGCAACTGGAGCCTCGAGCTGTTGATCAGTAGATGAAGAAGTACGTGTTCTCGCCATCTACGAGAGAATAGAATAGAAATTCAATTAGCATTTAGAAGTCAAATCGCACGACCGAGAAGAATAGATGTGAAGATATTCCTAAACTTTGCAACCTCTGGGGATAAGTACAGACGTCTCCGTACCGATCCCTCATACTCTACCAAGCTTGTCCATGAATTGTGAAACCTAAACAACCTAGTGCTCTGAACTCAGATTTTTGTCACGACCCGAAATTTTCACTGTCTGGACCGTGATGGCGCCTAACGTTGAACCCGCTAGACAAGCCAACGTGAATATTCAATTTACTTTATTCCTTTATTAACAGTCGAAAATAATTGAATTCCACATTAACATAAATAAGAATCTAAGATATATATATATATATATATATATATATATATATATATATATATATTCCAATATAAAGCTTTTAATAAAATTCACCAAAACTAACCAAATCCTAGAATAGTGGAGTCACAATATCGCGGACTAACTACGAATAATACATATAAGGGTCTGAACGATGAGAATACATCTGTTTCTGAAATAACTAAACCAGAAATAAAGAAGTGGAAGGGGACGCCAAGGCTTGCGGACGCCTGCATGACTACCTCGGTGTCTCCGAATGGACTGAACGCAACATCCCAGCTCTAATGTCCAAAGGGTCCTGTACCAGGATCTACACAACAAAAGATGTGCAGAGTAGTATCAGTACAACCGACCCCATGTACTGAGTAAGTGTCGAGCCTAACCTCGGCGAAGTAGTGACGGGGCTAGGACACGACAATCAAGACAACATGTGCAATTTAATAATATTCGGAAGAAAACAATAACAACAGGATTAACCAGTTAAGTACAAGGGAAAAGGGAAAAACATGCTGGGGGAAAGCAATATCAGATAACAGAAATAACGAATTAAGTTAATAGTTCAAATATCTAAGTAACAACAGGAAATAACAAACACAGAGAAAACAGTGCACGACATCACCCTTCGTGCTTTTACTCTCATCCTCCCAAAATAATTAATGCATGTGCACGGCATCACCCTTCATTATTTTACTCTCATCCTCACAATAATAAATAGAAACGACACGGCATAACCCTTCGTGCTTTTAATATAATAACATGGCACGGCATAACCTTCGTGCTTTTAATTTAATAACATGGCACGACATCACCCTTCGTGCTTTACACTCTTCCTCACAAAATCAATACATGGCATGACATCACCCTTCGTGCTTTACACTCTTTCTCACCCAAACAATATTAATAACATAAGTTTGGCAAGAAAAGATCAACAATATGAACCATAAATCATAACATCCCGGCAAGGGAACAACAGTAAAAATATCACCATCCCGGTAAGGGACACAGCTATAACCAATCTCACTCAAGTACATATCTTTACATAAGATTCCTCAACCGAAATAAATACTCAACAATATTCATTACCAAGAATTTCCACCAAATGAACAACCACTAACGTGAAATTCAAGCTATAACACAGTACATATCAATGAAAATCACATAATTCATAATATACGACTCACGAGCATGCTTGAAACCAACGTATAGGTACTCATCACCTCACCTATACGTTGGACATGGTATAAACACATAGCAAATAAGACTCAACGCCTATTCCCTCAAGCTAAGGTTAGTCCAAACACTTACCTCGACTTCCACGACCAAAATCAAGCCTCAATCACCACTTTTCCTTTTGAAATCGACTCCAAATCGATTGTATCTAGACATAATTGACTCAATAACATCAATAAACGCTAAATAATTCAATTCCAATACTTAACTATAGATTTCCTATCATTCTTCCCAAAAAGTCAAAAATCGACCCCGGGCCCGCTTGGTCAAAACACGAGGTTCGGACCAAAACCCGATCACCCATTCAACCACGAGCCCGAACATATAATTAGTTTTGGAATCCGACCCCAAAACGAGGTCTAAATTCCAATTATACAAAAAGCCTAACTTTACCCAAATCTCTAATTTTCTACCCTTAAGAACATGATTTAGGCCTAGAAATCTAATGGGTGTTAATGGAATTTGAATAAAATGAGTCGAAGATTACATACCTATGATTTTGTAGTGAAGTTCTCTTTCAAAAATTGCCCAAATTGGAGTTTGGAAGAAGAAGTTATGAGGTTTTGATTAAATCCCGAAATGGCTACTGGTTTTAAAATAACAGGACAAAATTGCCCTATGCGTTCGCGACAGAAGTTGTGTGTTAGCACAGGCAGCCTGACCCTACACTCCGCGATCGCGACCAAGGGGTTGCGTTCGCACTGAGTAAAACCTACCCAGCCCCTAGTCCTCTCTAAACCTACGCGATCACATCCCACTGTGTACGTTCGCGTAGAGCAAGGTTCTTGTGCTCCGCGTTCGCATCTGGTGTGGTGCGTTCACACAGTACTAACCAACCCCCCTCCCCGCGTATGCATTGCGTTTGCATGGAATCCCATGCGTTCGCATAGGGTAAAATCCCTTGACACCAGCAACAACAATTAAACACCAGATTTTCAAGTCTAAAATGCTCTGACGCATATCCGAAACTCACCCAAGCCCTCGGGGCTCTAAACCAAATATGCACACAACCTCAAAAATATCCTACAGACTTACTCGTGAGATCAAATCACCAAAATAACCTCTTAAACAACGAATTTATCATAAAAATTGAAGAACTTTCCCAAAACTTTCAAAGTATCAAAATTTACAACCGTGGGTCCGAATCACGTTAAACGACTTTCGTTTCTTACCAAATTTTAAAGACATGTTATAAATATTATATTGAACCTGTACAGGGATCCGGAGCCAAAATACGGGCTCGATACTATAGGTTTTACACAGTCAAATTTCTAAAATCCTTTATATTTTAAGAAAAATAATTTCTTTCAAAAATTCATTTCTCGGGCTTGGGACCGCGAAATTCGATTCCGAGCATACGCCCAAGTCCCATAATTTCATACGGTCCCTCCGGGACCGTCAAATCACGGGTCCTGGTCTGTTTACCGAAAATATTGACCAAAGTCAACTTAAATCAAATTTCAAAAATAAAACTATCATTTTCCTCAATTGTTTTCACATAAAGCTTCCCGGTTATACGCCCGGGTTGCGCACACAAATCGAGGTGAGATAGAAAGAGGTTTAATACCTCGAAACACAGATTTGAATTATAAAATACGGGATGACCTTTTGGGTCATCACAATTTTGTTAACCTATCGTGTTATAAAACGAATAAAGTATGAAAGGATAATAATTAAGCATATTTGACACATATATACAATTTGTTGGTATCTTTCACACAAAGACACGAAATGATGGTTATTGATCTTTGTGTTACTATTAGGTACTTTCTTCGGTCCAAAGTAAGTGATTTTTTAAAATATTTTCACATATTAAGAAATTCATCCTTGAACATTAATTAACAATGAAATTGACCATATTAATCTTTACTATCTCACATAAACACTCCTAACTCATACTCCAATACTATTTACTTCAAAGGAAATGTAGGAAAAAAATAATTCATTCATTCTTCAAATCTGAAAAATTACTTATTTTGGACCAACAAAAAAAGATCAGAAAATCACTTATTTGGACCTGGGGAGTAAGTGTTAACCAATCCCACGTGAAAAGTAGGAAAAAAGGTATCTCCCTCCGTTTTAATTTAAATAAGGTAGTTTGATTAGGTAAAATGAAGAGTTTAAAATTGAATTATTTCCAAATTTAGAAATATGTCATTTATTTTGTAACAGACTAAAAAGGAAAGTACTTCATCTAATTTGAAACAGAGAGAGTATTTATAAGGTGTTTGAATATGAGTACTTTTTATAGTAAAAAAAATACAGGCTAGCCAGTTTTCGTACTGATCATTCAAAAATAGCCAGCGTTTGCCAAGTCATTAAACAATAGCCACTATTTTGCTGCAACAGATACCGATCCATCATAATACTGGAGTTCGGTGCACCTGTGTATAAACTTCCAGCATATTATGTTGGAGCTCCTACACACGGAAAGTTCCAGCATAACTGGAGATTCGAGCGCCTATGTATTCCAGCATCATATACTGGACCGGTATACTTTGCTGAAACTCCAATATAATATACTCGAGTTTGAGTAAAGTATTATGGAACTCCAATGTATTATACTGGAGTTCCAGTATGTTATACTGGAATTCCAGTATATTATGCTGGAGTATTTTCCAGATTTTGAATATTATTTTCGTTCATATTTATCTTTACATGAAAAGTGACTAAATTTCAATTACTTTTGAAATTGTGGCTATTTTTGAATAACCACTTGTAAATCTGGCTATTTTTTTATTTCTCCCTTTTTTATGGTGTAAGACATAAATTCAAAAATAGCAAGATTTACAAGTGGTCATTCAAAAATAGCCACAGTGTCAAAAGTAATCGAATTTTAGCCACATTTCATGTAAAGATAACTCTGAACGAAAATACTGTTCAAAATTCGGGAAATACTCCAGCATAATATATTAGAGTTCCAGCATAAGTATACTGGAACTCCAGTACATTATACTGGAGTTCCAGCAAAGTATACTGGAAGTCCAGTATATTATACAGGAGTTACAGCAAAGTATATCAATCCAATATATTATGATAGAAGGTCATACACAGGTGCTCGAATCTCCAGTATATATCCTTGAACTTTCCGCGTGTTGGAGTTCCAGCATAATATGCTGGAAGTTCATACACAAGCGCACCGAACTCCAGTATATTATACTGGACCGGTCTCTGTTACAGCAAAATAGTGGCTATTTTTCAATGACTTGGCAAACGCTGGCTATTTTTGAATGACCAGTCCGACAACTGGCTAGACTGTGCTATTTTTATGACTTTTTGCCCCAAAAATATGCAAACAACATAACAAAATATCTTTGGGCTAGACCAATAATTACTCGACGTGCTTTACAATCGTGTCACAAATTTTAGCCCAATAATTCAGTGCATCTTTATTGTTAGAAGAATTAACCCAAGTAGCCACTCACCCTGTCGTTTAAATAAAAACAAAATAGTTGATGGAGGTATAATCATAATTTATACTTATATATGTGTAATTGTGAATAATTAATATATAATTTATGTATATAGCTACAAACAATAAACAATAAATATGGACGGCTATTTGTGTAATGATAAAATTAACGTAAATAGCCGTTCATTCAACTACTTAAACTAAAAATAGCTGGTTAATTTATAAATATATATAATTCATATGTAATATATGTATAATTGTAAATAGAATTACGATAACCAAATATCAATAGAACAGTAGAAAACAACACTAAAGGAAATAGAGAGTAGATGAGAAGAAAAATTGCAACCTAAAGCCAAGAAGAAAGGGGATGAGAGACAGATTCAGCAGAGGAAGATAAGAAAAACAGAGTGAGCCACGGCTTCAACATAATTCGGATTCCCTCCATATCCCCATGGATCCCAAATATAATTCCCCGATATTCTATTGGGCTGTTTAATTCTTGGGCTTTCTCTTAAATTAGGTCCTGGGCCAATAATCTTAATTGGATTAGTCTTGTTCACAACAATACTCCCCTCCTCAAAAAGAACCGTGTCCTCAAGGTTCGAGTTAGGAACACTGCTAGCAACACGCCCCACACCAAATATTGGCCCGATGTAAGCAAGCATTGAGCCTCCAGCAGGGATGGAGTGCATATACATGTCACGACCCAAATCCTAATTCAGGTCGCGATGGCGCCCAACAACGGGTTAGGCAAGCCAATATAGAAACACTAGATGATATCCCCTTGCCCGTCTGATCTAAACATGTCGGAAATTATCAATTTTAAACAATTAACATAATGCTAGCATAATATGACCTAAAAATCATAAAAATATGAAGGCACAAGGCCAAACCGGAGCACATATATAGATACACAGCCCAAAACCCAAAATACAAACTGCGTGTGTGCCAGGAACTAGTGTCACGAGTGTCACGGGCAACTACTAAATATACAATGACTACAATATATACAGAGTCTCAGTCTGAATGAAATTGACAGAGAATATAATAAAAGAACTACAGGGGGCTGCTAGGAAGTCGCCGGGAAAGTAGCTCACCTTGAAGTATGACCACACTATCAATATCTAGCACCGGCCTGATAATCAGACGTACCAGCCTTCAGACCTGTACAGAAAAGAAAGTGCAGCATGAGTACATAAATAAATATGTACCCAATGAGTATCCCGTCTAATCTCGAAGAAGTAGTGACGAGAGGTCGACTCGATACTCACTAAGGTCTAACAGTGATAATAATAGACAGGATATAAGGAAAATAGTAGGCATGTAAGACAAATAAACATCGAAATGCATCAATATGGGGTATCCAAATACGGTTGAAATCAAGCAAGTCCTGGATCCGCCGTGGTGTACGGCCCGATCCCATATTGTATCACTCTCATCACTTCGACGTGGCGTACGGCCCGATCCCATAATGTATCACTCTCATCACTCCGCCGTGGCGTACGGCCCGATCCCATAGTATAATCACTCTCATCACTCCGACGTGGCGTACGGACCGATCCCATAGTATAATCACTCTCATCACTCCGTCGTGGCGTACGGCCCGATCCCATAGTATAATCACACTCATCACTCCGCCGTGGAGTACGGACCGATCCCATAGTATAATCACTCTCATCACTCTGACGTGGCGTACGACCCGATCCCATAGTATAATCACACTCATCACTTCGTCGTGGCGTACAGACCAATCCCATAGTATAAAACAAGAAAAATGGAAACGAGTCAAGTATCACTATCCTTTAGATGAAACATTACCAATCACAACAGAAGCACATAGCATAATAACATTATAACAGGGGGAAACAATGAACATGTTGTGGCCTAACTACCCGGACAAAGCAATAATAGCCACTACGTACGGACTCTCGTCACTTGGTGCGTACTTAGCCCCCAAACAAGTACACATAGCATTTAGAGTTACCTAGGGGACAATTTACTCTTACAAGGTTAGAAAGGAGACTCACCTCGTGACGATATCACCCCTCGGATCAATGATGCCCCTGAATCTATGAAATCTACCCTCGACGGCTCACAACTAGCCAACATGGTATAATTGATTCAATTTCAGTTCCAAGAAGGAGAATTAACAAGAAATCCTAAAATTAAGCATTCTTGAAGGTTTTTGGAATTTCGACCCCGGGACCACACGTTCGGATTTCGAAAATTCTTGAAGGAATCAATTACCCGAAGTCTAAGGATCATAATTATGCAAGTCCTTGCTAGAATTCATGGCAAAAATTGAGTAATTCATAATTTCCCAAAATCCCTAAATTTCAATCAATTTCTATGAACTTTTAGGATAATTAGAAGGGAATTTCATTAGGAATTGATGTTAAAATCATGAAAACTAAGGAATTAACTTACCTTGATGACAATGGTGGAACACCCTCTTGAAATGCTCTCAAAACCTTGAGGAGGAAGATGACAATGGAGAAAAATGGGATGGGTCCCGTATTAAAATACACTGCCCAGCTGCTTGTACTATGAGATCGCAGCTGGGCCAGTGCGTTCACACAGGGAAATTGCCCAGGACCCTCAAGAAGCATAGTGTGATTGCAGCTGAAGGCTGGCGATCGCAGAGAGTAGCACCAGGCAGGGGGGTAGGCAGTTTGTGCGATCGCAGGGGAGGCTGCGATCGCGGAGAACAAAAAGGGCCCAGTCAAAGTATACCCTGTGCGATCGCGGATAGACCTGTGCAAATGCACAAGTCATTTTTCCACCCCAGGTCCAACCTCTTGTGCGATCGCAGCTGATTGCATGCAAACGCACTGAAGAAAACCAGACAGAAAATTCTGGTGTTTTGGAATTAACTCCGAGGGGTCCGAAACTCACCCGAGCTCCTCGGAACCCTGTTCAAAGGCACCAACAAGTCTGTATTCATGATACGGACTCGCTCGAACTTCCGGAACATGAAAAACAACAACGAAACTCAAAATTCAACCCCAAAACCAAATTGAATCAACTTAAGAACTTAAGAAATTCTAGAATTCACTTCAATGCGCCGAATGGGTCTATACTACTCGGAATGACTTCAAATTTTGCAGACAAGTCATAAATGACATAACGGAACTATTCCCGGTCTCGGGATTGCATTCGGACCTCGGTAGCATAAAATCACATTCCAAACCAAATTTCAAGTTCTAGGAAAATCCTCAAAACTTTACTAGCTCTAAATTTCCCATTTTGATCCGAAACCCGTCAAATCAAGTCCGTTTCTTACCAAATTTCAAAGATAACTTAAATAACATATATTGAACCTGTTACGAGTTTCGGACCCATAATACGGGCCCGGCAGCACAAGTTTCACATCAAGGTTCATTTCCATAAGCCTTTATTATTTTCAGAAAATAATTTTCTTTAAAAATTCATTTCTCGGACTTGGGTCCTCGGAATTCGATTCCGGGCATACACTCAAGTCCCATATTTTTCTACGGACCCTCCAGGACCGTAAGATCACGGATTCGGGTCCGTTTACTAAAAATGTTGACCAAAGTCAACTTTATTTAATTAATTATCATAAATTCAACTCTTTATCAAGTTTCCACATAAAGGCTTCCCGGCTATGCGTCCGGACTGTGCACGCACATCAAGATGAGATTGACGGAGGCTTTCGGGGCCTCAAAATACAGTCATAGTTAAATTTACATAAGATGACCTTTTGGGTCATCACAATACAAGTCTCTCAAACAACACAAGAAAATATCCACTCTGTGTAGAAAAGTGATTGTTGCAGATTCTGCAATTACAAGCAAGGGCCTATCTTTTGAGATGCTTGGTTCTCTGTTTATGCTCTTAGTCTTGTCATGATAAGGAAGTAGGTGGCTTACAAGTAATTTGGTCAAGAAGCCAAATACTGATGTACTAACGAGCATAACAATAGTTGTAGGGACATATAAAAAAAGAGCCTCATCGTGATAAAGAACCTGCAACATACAAATAATTTCCATTGACGAGAATATTTCTCTAACATCTGCTACCACCACAGATTCAAAATATTGTATCACCCCAACATCACCTATAGCAACAATATAGGTATACAAACTTTTTCTTCCAACAAACAAATGAATAATAAGTCCACGTAAATAAATCATGGGGAAGCAGTTCTTGGCATACACGACTTTAACTAAATGTTTACCACCATTTCTTTCTACTATTTCCACAGGCCCACGAACACTAGTTTGAATCTCGTTAAATTGCTAGACATAGTTCTGGAACCCAATTACAGCATCAAGCAGTGCAATATGATTCATTCTAACAAGCACCATGTAGAAAATCTCAGTTTCGCAATCAAGAGCAGTACTAAAATCATGTTGTGAAACTATCGACAATGTGAAGGTATCCACCCAAACTTTATGTTTAACATCCAAATATTCATCTAAGACTAGTGTATATTCTCCCCCTGCAATTGAAGGACATGTGGATGCAATATAGTCATAGACAACATACAGCCCATTGGACAAGGTGTGACTACCCACAATTATGAAATAAGACCACAAAGGTTCAACTGGAACCAATACCAAGTCATTTTCTGTTGAGTGCAAGCTAAAACAAGAAAGCATTAAAGCTTCAACTTGAGAATCATCACTGTCACTTTTAAATGCCTTCATTAATATGTCCCTAGTCTCTATGTCTTTAGGATCCAATGCACAGGCATCAAGCAAGACTTGACACCCATCTTCATATGTCAAACTCATGCAGTGATAAGAGAACACAAACAATTCCATCTTCTTTATTCCCTTATTCTGGTTATTCTTTTCTAAGTAATTATCAAAGAGATTAAAAATTGAAGAAGTAGCAACAACCAATGCAAAATCAAGTAGAAAAATAGAGAAATACATACACCATTGCCATCATGGATCCCATACATAAGTCATATATTTAGAAACCACATACTCTGAATAGAATCTTAGAGTTAAGGTCTTGGTATTTATCCCTAGTGCCGTGATAATGTGATTTCAAAGAGAGCTTAACTCAATTTCTGGCTCAGTCATAGTTTGGTTGGTAAGAGATTGAAGACATGGAACCCGAGCCTTGATAATATACTCCAATGTTTCGACAGGATTTTCTTAGGATGTTGTGTATCCGTCCTGTGAGTGAGATGTCGTAAGATTGGGAAAAATTGATCTGGAACCAATTCTTGTTCGATAATTTGCAGCTTCCTTGATTAGGCTAGCATCAATCAGGTGTTGTTGAACCGCAAGCACTGAGCCTTCGACTAGCACTTTCGCATCGCTCTCTTCCTCGGACTTTCCATCCTTGAAGGTAGACTCCATTAGTGTTATAGGGGGTAAGGTAGTTACGTTTGAAAGAGAACTAATGTTGACTACTTGGCCATTGGTATTCCCCGAAATTTCCTGTGCTGAACAACTAACATCCATGTTATGCTTACTATCGATCTCTTTTTCAAACATTTCATCGAACACCTTGCACGCCTCCGTTTTGCCTCTGTAGTCATATTGCTCTGACTTGCTAAAGCCTAATAAAATAGCCTCAAAACGACTTTGGTACTCAGACACGGTATTTGTTTGCCGGAGCTTCGCCAATCGTCCTTCAACTGATTCTAGTCCCTTTTGACGGAAATGAATTCGGACCTTCGAGATTAAATGTTCCCAATCCACCAGTTTCTTGTTCCGGAAGAGCCATCGGTACCAATATAAAGCTTCTCCATCGACATAGGACGAGGCGAGAAGTAACTTGTTGTTTTCTGAAATTCCATAGAATGCAAAGTATCGTTCGGCCTGAGAAATCCAGGACTCAGGATTCTCGCCACAGAATCATCGAAATTCCATCGGAGTTGGCTTGCTTGTTGCAAGGTTTCCAACCAACGTTTTTAGCAGTGAACGAATTTCAGCCAAATCCTTAGACCATGAATCCTTCGTGACCTTAATTGAATCGCCGATAGTCCGAAATATTTGGTCCTCCATTGAAGACCTCCGGATGAAAGCACCAACATAACAAACTGGATATTACACCCAAACCAACTGATTATATTAACTCACTAAATAGAATTACGATAACCAAATATCAATAGAACAGTAGAAAGCAACACTAAAGGAAATAGAGAGTGGATGAGAAGAGAAATTGCAACCTAAAGCTAAGAAGAAAGGGGATGAGATACAAATTCAGCAGAGGAAGATGAGAAGAACAGAGTGATCCAAGGCTTTAACATAATTCGGATGCCCTCCATATCCCCCTAGATCCCAAATATAACTCCCCGATATTCTATTGGGTTGTTTAATCCTTGGGCTTTCTCTTAAATTAGGTCCCGGCCTAATAGTCCTAATTGGGTTAGTCTTGTTCACAACATATATATTATATATATCTTGTATATTCACATATAGTATATATATTTTATACATAATCAGTGTATATTATTTGTATATTTGGCTAGCAGTTGTGATTATTTTGGCTGACCAGACAAATGTGTTAAATCTGAAGAAAATTAACGTATTCCTACAGCAACTAGTCCTCATGCCACGTCCAAAGTCATTGCCGTACACATCAACTCGCCGATGGTGCCTGGTGGTAATAAATGCATTAAGGGGTCGTTTGGTTGGTGACATATTATTCTGAGATTATAATATGGGAAAATTGTAACAAGATTATTTAGTGTACAAATATTTGTATACGGTCGAAATCGGGGAGTCCGATTTCGAAGTCCAACTTGTTACCTCGGGCTCGAGAACGAATGAATCTAAGTCGCGTCGAGTCTAGCTAGAAAGTGCATACTTCGGGGATCAAATAGAAGACTGAGCATAATCTACCTCGAGATAGCATCGTTATGAATATGTACCAGAATGAGCGGGAATCCTCAATGGCACAAAGATCAAGGCATAAATTCCGGAATAGATTTGTACGAATTGGTACAAATCTGTACTAGGTGGTTACACAGCTGTTCCAATAAGATTCTTTACTATAAATAGAAATGTACCATATTTTGGGTTTCCCCTCCTATATAAAGGGGACCCCAATCATTTGTAAACATCATCTAATCATTGGCAAAGAATATACTATCTTACTTTCTCGTTCATTGTTCTTCAGAATTATTCTCTAGCTTTATTGATCTTACTTTACTGTTCTTGCTTTATTGTCCCTAACCCACCTCGAGGTCATCGAGCTCGAGGTCCATATTGCACAAGTAACACTGGTTTGGTTCTTCGATTCTTCTCATTTATACTCTATATTACTTGCTTACTAATTGGTATTGGACTAGATCACATATCTTTAAAAACCACAAATCAAATTTAATTGTTACTCATATTTTTTAGGTAAACAATATCATATTGAGAGATTTTTGATTTATTGGACTAACAATGAGATATATAACATATGTTTGGTGAATGCTAGATAATCAGAGATACAGTTTTATTTTCAATTGTAAAATTAATTTTTTTAAAGGGGATGAGCCTTAAAAAGGACATATTTATAGTTATAGTGTTTTACTTCGGGATAAATAATTCCGAGATAAATTTGTTTGACAAAAACATATGAGACCTTTTATTAAACTAATTAAATAAGAAGATAGAGGGTAAATCCTAGTTAAGGATAATTAATTCTAGATCTGAGATGGATAACTGTTGAGGGAAGTGGGTCCATGTATTTAATAGTGGAGGATTAATTAGAAGTTAGTTATAGCTAATTAGTTTAAATGTAATTAGTTAGTAGTTAAGAATAGTATAAATAGAAGTAGGAGTGTATGAATACTGTGTACAGAATCATTCTTTCTTTTCTACATGAAAAAATGTTATTCTTCTTCACAGTTTCCTCTATTCTTACTTTTCATCCTTGTAACTGCCATAGCCATAGCTCCATTAACATGGTATCAGAGCTTGGTTAATCAAGTCTTGTTAGCTTGGCTATGACGGAGTCTCCTTTAATTCTCAATCGAGTGAAGTTGTTGTTATCATTTGTTTGATTTGTTGTATTCTTCATCTTAGCTCATCAATTCAAGATAGGGTTAAAACTCTGTGTATAATTTGTAAGTTTCTGAACATATCGAGTTGTGCATATGTGTCTAAACTCATCTCCCATATTTACCGGTAAAATTCTGTCGAAATTCTACAATTCATAACGATGTCGGTTCATGAAGATGCAGCTGATACTGGTCCTTTGCATGAGACGATGAGCACAGTTCAATCAGTCGATCAAGTAGATCATCATCATTCTCTGTACATTCATCCTTCTGACACACAAGGTTCAGTTCTAATTTCTGTTCAATTATGAGGATCTGAGAATTATGCGATTTGGAGTAGATCTCTAAAAATTGTATTGCATGGAAAAAACAAATTAATTTGTTTTAGGTACTTGTAAACGGAGTAACTATGATGTTAATCTTCATGATCTATGGGATAGATGTAATGCTATAGTTCTTGCTTGGATTATGAACACTGTATCCCCAAATTTTCTTAGTAATGTGATCTATGCATCAGATGCATTTACTGTTTGGGAGGATCTTAGAGAAAAGTTTGACAAAGACAATGCTTCTAGAGTTGTATATTTGCATAAGGAAATAGCTACTCTAACACAGGGAATTTCTTCTGTGTCTGTATACTTCTCTCGACTAAGAGAGCTATGGGATGAGTATGAAACACTAACTCCACCTCCAACTTGTGGTTGTCCTGAGTCTAAGAAGCATGTTGAGCATTATCAGCAAATTTTGCAGATGTTGAGCAAAGGAAAAGATGTTGAACCTGTAGCTAATGCAGCTACTACAGGATCAGCAGGTAACACTCAATGTCTAAGGTCATCATTGATAAACCATAAGTGGATTATAGATACTGGAGCTTCAAATCATATGGTGCATAGTTTGAATCTATTGGATTCATATGAAGAATTATTAGACAGAGATAGAAACAAAGTTTATCTACCTACTGGTGAAAAAGCTGCTATTACACATGTTGGAATGTGTTCCTTCTTTAGAGATAAGAAGATTCAAAATATCCTACACATACCAGAGTTCAAGAGCTCTGGTGGCTTTCTTTCCTGATTTCTGTGTCTTTCAGGAGCTCTTCAGTAGGAAGGTCCTGGGGATTGGTAAAGAAGAGCTTGGTCTCTATATTCTCAAGGTTGCTGATAGACAATCTTCTGGGAACTATATTCCACCTACTGTAAATACTACTGTTGTTGATACAAATAAAAATGTTAACCAGACTGGTGAACTCAATACTCAAGATTGGAATAAGTTTGATCTGTGGCATAAAAGGCTAGGGCATGCTCCTCTTAGAGTACTACAAAAGATAAACAGTTTTAAGAATATGCATCTTACTGGTGATCACCGTACTGTATGTCCTATTGCAAAACAAACTAGACTCCCTTTTCATCTCAGTTCTTCTTTTTCTACTTAAGTATTTGATTTGGTGCATGCAGATATTTGGGGTCCTTACAGAATCCCTACTCATGACATTAAGAGATACTTCTTGACTTTAGTTGATGATTATTCAAAGTTTATATGGATAGCTCTTTTAACTACTAAAGCAGACACTATTGTAGCTTTGAAAATTTTCTTGAATATGGTCTCCACTCAGTTCCATACTACTGTTAAAAGCCTTAGAACAGATAATGGTATTGAGTTTATGAATGAGCAAGTGTCTACCTTGTTACACAAACTTGGAATCTTTCATCAGAGTTCCTGTGTGTACACACCGCAGCAGAATGGGGCTGTAGAGAGAAGGCACAAGTCTATCTTAGATATGGCTAGAGCACTGAGATTTCAAGCATTTGTGCCTCTATATTTCTAGGGAGAGTGTGTATCCACTGCAGTCTATCTCTTGAACAGGCTACCTACTGTCCTTCTTAAGGGCAAGACTCTTTGTGAAGCACTTCATAAAAGGCCACCTTCTCTTCAACATCTTAGAATATTTGGTAGTTTGTGTTATGCTACTCAGGTGCAGAAGGGTGACAAATTCAGTCCCAGGGAAATTCCTGCAGTTTTCATAGGGTATTCCTTGTCTCGGAAAGGCTATGTCCTATATGATATTCACTCCAAAGGATTCTTTGTGAATAGAGACGTTGTATTCAAAGAGGATGTTTTTCCTTTCAAGAATATGAAAGATGGTCCCCATCACTTATTTCCTGTTCTGGAGTTCACTGATATCTCTCCTAGCACTGTTGATACAAATCACAGTCTTTCAGACTCTACTCCTATTGTTGATTATTTACCTTCTCCATCTCCTAGTACTGAGCCTTCTTCATCTGCTCAATCTATACCAGTATCTACAGGTGTTCCTCCTGGTATTTCTGCTCCTCCTGCAGTTCTTAGAAGGTCTTCCAGACCATCTAAACCTCCTATATGGCTCACTGATTATGTTTTTCAGTCTAAGGAGGGGACTTGTTCCTATCCTATCTCTCACTATGTTGCTTATGATCAGCTTTCCCCTACCTATCAAGCCTCACTAGCAGCCTTCTCTGCAATTGTTGAGCCTTCCTCTTTTAGTGAAGCTTGCAATGATCCTAAGTGGGTGGAATCTATGCAAGATGAGATTTCAGCCTTAGAATAAAATGGTACCTGGACTATAGTGGACCTGCCATATGACAAGGCTCTCATTGGGTGCAAATGGGTGTTCAAGGTGAAGTATAAGTCTAATGGTGAAGTAGAAAGATATAAGGCTCGGTTGGTAGCTAAAGGCTACAACCAACAGGAGGGCTTGGATTACACTGAAACTTTCTCACCAGTGGCCAAGATGGTCACTGTGAGAGCTGTATTTGCTCTAGCTGCAACATCTAGTTGGTATATCTTCCAGATGGATGTTCACAATGCATTCTTACAAGGTGACCTGATTGAGGATGTTTATAAACACATTCCAGATGGCTTTTCCAGCCAGATGAGGGGGTATAAGAAGGTGTACAAACTACATAAGTCCTTGTATGGGTTGAAACAAGCTCCTAGACAATGGAACCTAAAATTGACTGAAGCACTTCTGGATATGAAGTTTGTACAAAGCCACTATGACTACTCTATATTTACAAAGAAAGATGGAAAGGAACTGGTGATAGTGTTAGTATATGTGGATGACTTACTGATTACAAGAAATAGCTTATCCTTGATCAGACAAGTCAGGAAGGATCTACAGGAGAGATTCAAGATGAAAGATTTGGGAGAATTGAAATATTTCATTGGAATTGAATTTTCAAGGTCACAAAAGGGCATTTTAATGTGACAAAGGAAGTATGCGTTGGAGTTGATCTCTGAACTTGTCTTAGCAGGAGGAAAACCAGTATACACTCCTCTTGAGTTCAATCATAAACTCACCTCAGCTGAGTTTGATCAAGAAGTGAACAAAGGTGTATTGGAAGATACACTTCTTGATAAGAGAATCTATCAGAGACTAGTAGGTAGACTATTGTATCTGACCATGACAAGGCCAGACATATCCTTTGTGGTGCAGTTACTTAGTCAATATATGCATGCACCTAAAGTCTCTCATACGGAAGCTGCCAAGAGAGTGGTTAGGTACATCAAGTCTACACCAGGACTTGGACTGTTTATGCCCAGTGGTAGCAGCAATCAACTTACTGCATTCTGTGATTCTGACTGGGGAGCCTGTGTAGAGTCTAGAAGATCAGTTTCAGGCTATGTGATAAAGTTTGGGGGTGCTCTTATCTCCTAGAAATCAAAAATATAAGGGACAATGTCTAGGAGTTCAGCTGAAGCAGAATTTCGTAGTATGGCAACCACAGTAGCTGAAATTGTATGGTTGGTTGGGCTATTTAAAGAATTGAACACATATGTCAAATTACCAGTCTTGATGCACTGTGGTAGTAAAGCAGCCATTCAAATTGCTGCCCATCCTATCTTTCACGAAAGAACTAAACATATAGATATCGATTGTCATTTCGTAAGGGAGAAGCTAGTACAAGGACTGATTCAAACACAACACACTGGGACAACAGAACAAGTTGCAGATTTGTTAACCAAGGCTCAGTGTAAACCTCAACACGAATACTTACTTAGCAAGCTGGGAATGAAGAATGTGTTTTCATCCCTCAGCTTGAGGGGGAGTGTTGAGGGAAGTGAGTCCCATGTATTTAAAAGTGGAGGATTAATTAGAAGTTAGTTATAACTAATTAGTTGAAATGTAATTAGTTAGTAGTTAAGAATAGTATAAATAGAAGCAGGAGTGTATGAATACTGTGTACAGAATCATTCCTTCTTTCCTACATGAAAAAATGTTATTCTTCTTCACAGTTTCCTCTCTTATTCCTCTTAATCCTTGTAACCGCCATGTCACGACACGTTTCCGGGTTGTGATGGCGCCTGTCGTGGAACCAGGCTATCCAATCGCTACAATAATACTCAATTCATTTACTAGAGAAATTTACTCATTATTGGCTCAACTCATAGAAATACGGAAATTTTAATCATTTAAAACAGTCTAATAGAAGAAAATAGGCTCCAACAATCAATCTAGGATCTGGAGTCACGCATTCATGATCTACTAACATGAATATAACTGAGAAATAATACCAAAGTCTTAAGTTTCCAATTTCTAATACAGGAGGCAAAATAAGGAAAGGAGGGACGGGACAGCGAACGTCAGCTGCTACCTCGTCGGCTCTGATGGATAAGCTGCTATCACCGATCCGCGTCAAATCTCGGTGCACCTGGATCTGCACACACAGTGTGGTAAGTAACGAAAACAACCTACGGTCTGAGGAGGTAGTGACGAACTCATCCTCCGTAAATAAACAGTTCAAATAATGAAAATTTCAAAAATAACCGAGAATATCAGTGACAATCATGTTATGGAAATGACCCTGGAAACTTAGTAAAAATCCGGGAATAACAAATGAATTCCATGTATGTAGTATGCAGCTCTCACAGGTGGTCCTCTCGGTACACCTAATTAGCCATTGGCCCAGGGAAATCCATCTCGTAACATGTACGACGTGGTGACTCAGTCACTAAGTACCGAGGAAGCAGGCCAATTTAGCCTTTCGGAGAAATCCATCTCCGAGATATCATACTCATCCATAATTTGTACCAGGGAAATCCATCACTCCATATCTCATAAATAGTATCGGTGCCAGGGAAATCCATCCCTCTGTATCGTTCCAGCAATAATAAGTGCCAGGGAAATCCATCCCTCTATATCTCATATCGCGGACAAATCCATGTCCAGGGAAATCCATCCCTCAATAATTGTGCGCTCACTGGGGGTGTAAAGACTCCGGAGGGGCCGCCAAGGATATGGCCCAAGCGCTATATATATATCAAGCCCACGAAGGGTATATCATCTCAACATTCGGCTCTAGGCCCATACTCAGTCAGAATTACCAGTCTCCTCACAACACTCTCATTATGTAAACAGCCCAAACAATGGCAATGCATGATAAATCAATGATTTCTGAGACTGAAATATGAATACATGTGTAATAACAGGACTGAGCATGCAC
The DNA here is from genome assembly GCA_005239495.1 of Nicotiana undulata. Taxonomy (NCBI): domain Eukaryota; kingdom Viridiplantae; phylum Streptophyta; class Magnoliopsida; order Solanales; family Solanaceae; genus Nicotiana; species Nicotiana undulata. The sequence goes on from MDKH01211465.1 coordinate 26,925, forward strand.
AAGTAAGGTTCACAATAAAAACAACGGTAACGGGCCATTTCCGGTCCCCACATATAGACATGAAGTCTTATCATTTATACTTGTTATGTTTTCTTTTAGATTCTACGCATCAATGGCCTTCACAGTACCGATAACATGGTGGAGCAACAGTTAAACCGTGCCTGAGAATAAGCCGGGCCACAACAAATCAACCAACACTCATATGCCCGTCACTTGGCGAGTGTATCATAGTAACTATCATCAATTAGCATGTATATTGGGGTTTTGAACCCCTCAGTTCAAAGGTTGAAGCCGTTACTTACCTCGAAACCGGCTAAACACAACTCCGCTGGGCCCTTTCCTCGAGAATCGGCCTCCAAACGCTCCGAATCTACCAATAATCAATTACATAGTGTTACAATGTGCTAAGGAAAAATTCCCAAAAAAATCTAGCAAAACTACTAGAAATCCCGAATTCAGTCAAAACCCGGCCCTCGGGCCCACGTCTCGAAAGTCAGAAATTTTCACAACACCAGGTTCCTTGTCTTTTCCCAAGTCCAACCATACAAAGAACACGAAAATCGGACCTCAAATGGTCCTCCAATTCCCCCATTCTTCTTCTCTTAAACCCAAGCCCTAACCACCATTTTTCTACTATTTTACCAAAGATTTCAACCTATTATCGTTCTTAATGCACAATATAACGAGTTTTGAGTCCAAGAAACTTACCTCCTTGAAGAAACAACGAAATCCCTCTTCAAACCCCTTCAAAACCTCCAACCCGTGTGTAAAAATGGTGAAAGAAGACTAATTTCGCGAAGGCTGCCTTTTATAGGTTCTGCCTAGGCATTTCCGCAATAGCGATGCCTTTCTTGCACCTGCGACTCCGCAGGGGCGACTTATCAACCGCTCCTGCGACTTCTCACTTAAGTTTCCCAGCTCCCGCACCCGCAATACTCTTCCCGTGCCTGCGACATCACAGGTGCGGACCTCCATCCGCCCTTGCGACCTATTTTGCACCTGCGGCCTCTTTATCGCAACAGCGGGCCCGCAGGGGCGACATATTGACCGCACCAGCGGTTCTTCACTTAAAACCCAGAGCCCGCGCCAGCGACACAATCCCCTACACCTGCGACCTCGCAGGTGCGATCTTCATTCCGCCCCAGTGACCAAACCTCGCACCTGCGCCATCCTTCTCGCGCCTGCGATATCCGCACCTGCTGCCCAAGCATCGCAGGTGCGATCGCACCAGCAACAGCAGCTTCAGCTGCATATTTGGGTTCCAACTTTCCGTTTAACACCCGAATTCAAGCCCGAGCCCCTCGGGACCCCAACCAAACATATCAAACATGGTTATTCAAACTTTGTCGAGCCATTAAGACACTAAAAACAACATCAAAACCATTAATTCTCATCCAATTCAAGCCTATGATTTCCAAAAACTTCTGAAAGACACATTTGATCAAAAACCCTACCAAACCATCTCCGAATGACCTGAAATTTTGCGGGCAAGTCCAAAATAACATAACGAGGCTACAGCAACTCTCGGAATCGCATTCCAACCGTCATATCAAAATCTCGCCTATAAACCGGAATTTGCCAAAATACTAACTTCGCCAATTCAAGCCTAATTCTACACGGGGCATCCTAAAAATATTCTGAACACACTCATAAGTCCTAATTCACCTAACGAAGCTATCTGAACCATAAAACCTGCATTCCGAGGTCATTTACCAATAAGTCAACTCCGGGTTGACTTTTCCAACTCTAAAGCTC
>ML285726.1:547-36258 GCA_005239495.1 Nicotiana undulata
CCCTTTGAGGTGCGTTCGCACTGAACAACTAACCCCCCAGCCCCCTTCCTACCTATTACACTATGCGATCGCGGAGAAGCAAGTGCGATCGCATAGTGCATCAGACCCCATCACATGCAAATGCTATGCGATCGCAGGGAAGAATCTGCGATCGCATTGAAGGAGGTATCAGACACCAGAAAAACTTGAGGAACACCAGATTGTTTTCCTACTTTTTGCACCCCGACGCCTACCCGAAACTCACCCGAGCCCTCGGGGCTCAACACCAATTACACACACAACCTCATAAACATCCTACGGACTTGTGCAAATAATTAAATCACCAAAATACATCAAAACAATGAATTAAACTCCAAAAATCCATAGAATTTTCTCAAACTTCATAAACTATTAAATTTTCCATTTTAACTCCGAATCACGTCGTTTCACGTCTGTTTTACACCGAATTTCACACATAAGTCACATAACATATAATAAACCTGTTTCGGGCTCCGGAACCATAATACGGGCCCGGTAACACGGTTTTCACATAATTATTCATTTTCAAAAGCTTTTATTATTTTCAGAAAATAACTTTCTTTAAAAATTGATTTCTCGGGCTTGGGACCTCGGAATTCGATTCCGGGCATACGCCCAAGTCCCATATTTTCCTACAGACCCTCCGAGACCGTCACATCACGGGTCCGGATCTGTTTACCAAAAATGTTGACCAAAGTCAATTTTTATTCAATTATTCAATTCAAAAATCCCATTTTTATCAAAATTTCACATGGAAGTTTCCTGGCTACCTGCCTGGGCTGCGCACGCATATCGAGGTGAGATTAACGGAGGCTTTCGAGGCCTCGGAACATAGATTTAGCTGGAATTACTTAGGATGACCTTTTGGGTCATCACAGCTTGATGAGTGGTTGCGCTCTTCCTATATTATTACCCCCTAAATTTGGAAAGGCTTATTTGCGGTAAAACTAGTCAATCAATGGAGCAGTCGACGGTTTCGTGCCTTCCTCCTTGAGTTGTCCGCTCAAGGGTACCAGTCTAAAACCCCATAGAAACCATACTCTATTGTATTGTTGCATGCATCATGGTCAAACCTAGCCAAGCTAAAGTGTTGTCCGCACGATAGCTTTTAAGGTAGCCTTATCCAAAAGTCCACCAGGTTTTCCTAAACCCAAACGGACATCATCATGTTCTGTGCATTCCTTTGGAGAACTTAAGGCTTCATGCTAATTGTTGATATTAAATAGTCGAGTCCGGTGGGGGTGAGGGCCTAACCTTATTTTCCTTGCTGAAATATGAGGCACGAAGTCCCCAGATTTGGCATGGTCTCCAACATCCACCCAAGACTACTGAGTTTGTGGGAAGATTTACACTCCAGTGACAAAACTCTCGTCAGAAAATACTTGGGCAACCTACCATCCCTCCTAGAAATCCAGCCTAACAAAATCATAATAGAGGCTGCTACCTTATTCTGGGATTGCGAAAGGTCCGTGTTCCACTTTGGGAACGTTGAAATGACGCCTTTACTGGAGGAAATAGGAGGACTGGTTGGCCTAGTGTGGGAAACCCCGGGGTTGCTGATGCTTGAGAATCGCACAGGCAAATGTTTCCTTAAAATGATGGGTCTGAAGAAAAATGCGAAACTGGTATGCTTGAAGGAATCATACATACCTTTTGATTATTTGTACGAGAGGTAAGGCCACAACAAATCATATCGTACCTACCGTGAAGAGTTTGCTATCACTTCCCTGGGACACATCCATCGTATAGTGTTCGTCTTCATGTTTTTCTTTTTGGGTTTGATCATGTTTCCAATGTAAAAGGAGAGAATTCATACACGGACGGCCATGGTGACTAAGTCGCTAATGGAAGGGATTGATGGGCAAGACTTCAGCATTGTGCCTATGATCATTGCAGACATATATCGGGCCTTGGAGAAATGTCAACAAGGAGCAAGACATTTCGAAGGTTGAAATCTATTACTTCAACTTTGGCTCATGGAACACCTTCAAAGAGGTGAATACCGACAAGACATTCATCGAAGGATCTAGGATGACCACATCACTTTCCATCACCCGAAGCGAATGAATTACATCCCCGACATGTTCGCTCAGCCTAAGAATTCCGAAGTATGGGTCGAGCTCTTTGATAATCTGACTGAAGAACATGTTCAATGGATGTTTGAGTGGTTTCCAACAAATGAGTTCATCATCCGATCCCGAGATGTACTGTTTCTGATACTGATTGGTTTAAGGAGGACATACTCTTACGTCCCTCTGCGAGTTATGAGGCAAGCGGGTAGGAAGCAAGTCATACCCATGGTCGACAAAATGAGCCATCTTCGAGCAGACTTCCAAAATGATGACAGTCCTTACAAGTGCCAAGCCCAACACCTGTGCCAGTACAAGATTATACTTGATAAGGACACCATCGAGTCAGACATGTATCATGCCGGTTGTACCCCTTTCTATCCTGGTTGGTTAGAATATAATCAGGGTGATCAGAGCAAGCCAGGGTACCTCCGAGGTCACAGGGTTATAGATGAAAAGGCTGAAGCGCAAGTAAAGTTCAACTAGCTGTGCAAAGGGATCCGTGAGTGCGAGGATGAACACCACGAAATACATGAATCTAACAAGAAGCTGATCGAGGAGTGGAAAGACATAGCTATCAGCACCAACAAAAGTTTGGGATACTTAGAACGAGGTATAGTCGAGCTGGAGGAGAAATTCATCAAAAGGGTCAAAGACTGCCAAAGGGCTGAGGGAACCGAAAGAGGATATCTCGCCAAAACATACCTGTTGCTGGGACTTCACGAGCTGGGAAAGCTATTCGAGGGAAGCAAGAGTATCGAGTCTGGGAAAGGTTCTTCTGAGACCAAATATATAGGAATGTCTTTATTTTTCTCTGTCAATGTAATGAGGCCAATGGCCATTAGTGAGTTTTATTTTTCGTTTATTTAGTGTTGTTTTGGGATCCATCTATTTTCTTATCAATAAAATGAGGCATTTAGCATCTTAAGTTCTCCAAGTCAACTTGTTGCTAGGCCTACCTCGGGCATAAAGAGGTTCCCAAATTAGGACCCGCTTTACATTCCCGCGCTATGTGTTTAAATACTGCAACATCTTTCATAATCCTCACTGACTTGCCTACCTTTTGTTTTTATTTCTTTTATTTATTATTCCCCTCCCCAAAGGTTAGTTTGTGCACTCTGGCATCATCAGCTTATCGCACAAGATCCAAGGGCCCTCCACCTACTCCTCCTCCCAGTCCTCCTAAAGGCAAGAACGAAGGCAAGAGTAAGATGGAAGAATCCAGCGGCGCCAGGAAAGAGAATATGGTTGAACGGGTAGAGGCCACTGATGGCCGAGGTATTCAGGTCCTAAATGAGAACGTGTCACTGCTGGAACAGAAACTGCTGAAATTTCAAGAAGAACTCGATCAGGTTCGAAATCTGGCCAACCTGTCATTTTCCCTCAACATCCCAGACGTCAATTTCCTAAATTCTCAAAACCCTACACTTCCACAAAATATCCCAAGACAACAGAATCATCCCGCACCTCACCATCACACCAATCCGCCAAAGAACCAAACTCTCCCGACACAATGCAATACTTGCCACACTTCAAACAATGCTCCACTACTTATACCAGAACCTCAGAACCCCACAAAGGACCATTTCAGCAATCCCATCTATGTGGAGACCATGCCACACTCCACTCCACCTATCCCACACCCGTCCGAGTCAGATGAAAAGGACCTTGTTATCAAGAACTTGGCCGAGGAACTAAGGAAACTGACCAGCCGAGTTCATGGTGTTGAAGGAACCAAGGGAATCTAAGGGTTGAATTATGAAGACCTCTGTATACAACCTGATGTCGAACTGCCGAAGGGTTACAAACCTCCGAAGTTCGAGATGTTTGACGGTACTGGTGATCCAAGGGTCCACCTAAGGACCTATTGTGACAAGCTTGTTGGCGTAGGAAAGGATGAAAGGATCCGCATGAAGCTGTTCATGAGGAGTTTGAAGGGAGATGCATTGACTTGGTACACCAGCCAAGATCCCAAGAAGTGGTCAAACTGGGTATGTATGGAGTATGACTTTATGGACAGATTTAGATTCAACACAGAGAAAGCACCAGACATGTTCTATATTCGTAAATTTGAAGAAGAAACCCACAGAGACATTTCGCGAGTATGCTACTCGCTGGAGGTCCGAAGCTGCTAAAGTCAGACATGCTTTAGAAGAGGAGCAGATGAACAAGTTCTTTGTTCGGGCCCAGGACCTGTAGTACTATGAACGGTTGATGATGATTGAGAATCACAAGTTCTCCGACATTATCAAATTAGGGGAGCGGACTGAAGAAGGTATTAAGAGAGGTATGGTCACAAATTTTGAAGCCTTGCAAGCTACAAACAAGGCTTTACAGTCCGGTGGTGTGTCTAAGAAAAGGGACGTGAGAGCTGTAATGGTTGCACAAAGAGCCAAATCCCCACTTAAATACCAGGTTTATCCAACACCTCCACTCACATACCAGCCAACCCCGAATTACCAAGCACCTTGAACTTCCTACCAATCTCCACCACCCACTTACCAATCTCCATCACTCACATATCAACCTACTTCATCCAGATACTCACAACCCGCTCTCATTTACCATACTTAAAATTCTCAGCCATCTCTTTACCAATCACCCCCTACTCGACAAAACTTCCCTAGACCTCGTCCTAATTTTGATCGCAGACCTCCAAAACAGTACACCGCCATAGCTGAACCCATTGACCAGCTGTATGAGAAGCTCAAAGCTGCTGGTAACATCACCCCTATCCCTGCTGCCACCCCTGAGAACCCTTATCAGTGGGTTAACCCAAACAAATCCTGTGCATATCACTTCAGCAAAAACGGGTACACCATCAATGAATGTCGCTCTTTGAAAGACAAGATACAGTCCCAGATTGATAAAAAAATCATTGTGGCAAAGGATCTCGCTCCGAACGTCCGCAACAATCCTTTTCCAGACCATAAGGGTGGAGGTATCCATATGATTGAAATAGAAGCTGACTGGGACCCCGAGGGATCAATCGGGTTGATCGCAGAAGGCGATGACCCAAAGAAACCTGTAGTCACTCTCAACCCGATCATAGTCCAGATTTAACCATCTAAGGATGCTGAGGTGAATATGACTATACCACTTGAGTTTGAAGTAGCGCCACCTGTAAAGACACCAGTGCCAATTGAAGTTGAGTTCGTATCTCCGAAAAATGCACCGGCACCATTCGAGGTTGCAGCCTTGCCACCCCAAACACACATTCCATTTGAAGTAAGGATGGCCACACCAATTCCGGTGGAAATGTCGACAACGCCACCCTTCTACACAAATGCTATCCCGTGGGACTATATGGCTGAGGCGAGAAGAAAAGGCAAGGTCAAAACTGAGGAAGACGTCGCAATACAAGGTATGACGAGAACTGGTAGGGTCTACTGAGCATCTGGCCGAATCAAGCAAGCAGGCTGCCAACCGGCCTCCCTTTATTGAGACAGGTCCAGATGACCTTTGAAGGAAAGTACATGCTAAGGAGTATTCGGTCATCGACCAGCTGAACAAGATGCCAGCAAAAATATCCATCCTTTCTTTGCTGCAGAATTTCGAGACGCACCGAAGTGCTCTGTTGAAGGTGTTGAGTGAAGCGTATGTACCAAAAAACATCACTAGTGGGGAAATGGCCAATATGGTGGGCCAGGTGTTGGAATGTCACAAAATCACCTTCCATGAGGACGAGTTACCACCTGAAGGATTGGGGCACAACAAAGCACTGCACATCACCGTGCAATGCAAAGATTATTTCATCACAAGAATCTTGATCGATGGAGGATCCAGTCTTAACATTTGCCCGTTGATAACGCTCAAGAAATTGGGTAAAGGTCTACATGAGATAAAGGATGGATCAATCAATGTGAAAGCTTTCGATGGATCTAAAAGGTCCACCATTGGTGAGATAAGCATATGCTTGCAAATGGGACCAACTTGGTTCGAGGTTGACTTCCAAGTGATAGATGTGCCAGCGTCCTACAATCTGTTATTGGGACGACCATGGATCCATGCTGCTGGGGTCATAACATCAACGCTACATGAGGCAGTGAAGTTCGAGTGGAACCACCAAGAGGTGATTATTCACGGTGATGGTAGTAATCCTATTTACAACCGCCAGACTATTCCGGTGATCGAAGGAAAAAGAAAGCTAGGTGGAGAAACTTACAACCACATTGAACAGGTCAATGCCATCGACAAGGACAAATGGTGGGATAGCAAAATTGAGAGTATACTAAACTAGAGTGGGTACGAGCCTGGCAAAGGGCCCGCCAAGAACCTTCAAGGAATCTCCAAACCTATCAAGATCAAAATCCATGGCACCCCTTTCGGTCTGGGATACGACTATACTTGGAAAGAGTACAATGACTGGTCGCCACCTTGGTTCGGTCCTTACAACCCACTGGAGCAGCCGATAACGCATCTGGAGTAGACTTTCCAACATGCCAACATTATTTATGGATCAGACGAAGAAGAAGCACTTGCAACAATGAGGAATTTATTTCTGGAGGACAGTGATATGGACTGTTGTGTTATTCTCAAGGAGGAGGGGGAGGAAGGCCCTTCCATACAGGCTGTGAGCAGAGGGACATACCTCAAAAATTGGACCATCAGGACAACCAAAGCCCGACGAGCCTCGGGGTAGAAAGGATGAAACAAGCATTACTTACTTTTTTATTTACTAAAAAGATTTTCCCTTTTCGCATTTTTCAATTATTGAAATAAGATCCTCAATGTTCACAACAGTTATTCAATTTATCAAATCATTTTCTAATTTCTCTTATTTATTGCTACTATTTTCTCTCATTACTTTAACTATACAACATTACTATTACTTGTTTAGGTAAACCAATGACCGTGACATGCAACGAGACAACGCGACAAATAGACATCGATTCAGATGAAGATGATATACCCGACGAGATCATCAAAAAAGTTTAAAACTAGAACAGACCTAAGTCCAACCTAGATGAGACTGAAATTATCAACCTGGGAGATTCGAAAAACGTCAAAGAAACACAGATTATCATTCATTTGTCACCGTTAGAAAAGAAAGAATACACAGAGTTTCTGAAGGAGTATGAAGACATCTTCGCCTGGTCGTATGATGACATGACTGGTCTAAGTACGTCTATTGTGTCTCACAAACTGCCGACCAATCCAATGTGTCCACCGGTAAAGCAAAAGCGCTCAAAGTTCAAACCCGACATAAGTTTGAAAATAATGGAAGAAGTTACCAAGTAGATCAACGCCAAAGTTCTCAAGGTGGTTGAGTACCCAACATGGTTAGCCAACATTGTACCTGTGTCAAAAAGGGACGGGAAGATCAGAGTCTGCGTCGACTACCGGGATCTCAATCGGGCCAGTTTGAAACACGACTTCCCTTTGCCAAATATACACATCCTGATTGACAATTGCGCCAAGCATGAACTACAATCATTCATGGATTGCTTCGCTGGTTTTCATCAAATTTGGATGGATGAGGAAGGTGCTGAGAAAATGACTTTCATTACGCCGTGGGCAGTGTAATGTTACAAGATGATGCCATTCGGCCTGAAGAATGCGGGGGCCACCTACATGAGGTCTATGACCACCATATTCCACGACATGATTCACAAGGAGATCGAGGTATATGTGGATGATGTTATTATCAAGTCCAGGAGAGACACAGACCACATAGAAGATCTGAGGAAGTTCTTCAATAGGTTGAAAAAATATAACCTGAAAATGAACCCCGCGAAGTGTGCATTCGGGGTGCCTGCTGGAAAGTTGCTGGGATTTATTGTGAGCCGCCGGGGAATGGAATTGGATCCTTTAAAAGTCAAGTCCATTCAAGAACTGCCGCCGCCAAGGAATAAGAAAGATGTGATGAGTTTATTGGGGAGGCTTAATTACATCAGCCGGTTTATTGCACAGTCTACAATTATCTGTGAGCCGATCTTCAAGATGCTGAAGAAGGACGCTGCAACCAAATGGACTGATGAGTGCCAAAAGGCTTTTGACAGAATTAAAGAATATTTGTCAACACCGCCAGTCTTGGTGCCACCTGATCCAGGTAGACCTTTGTTACTCTACCTTGCCTTGTTAGATGGAGCTTTCAGCTACATTCTGGGGAAGCACGATGAAACAAGAAGGAAGGAACAATCTATTTACTATCTCATCAAGAAGTTCACTCCGTACGAGGCACGGTACTCTCTATTGGAACGTACCTGTTGTGCTTTGACTTGGGTCGCTCAAAAGTTAAGGCACTACTTCTGTGCCTACACAACATATCTCATATCAAAGATGGATCCATTAAAGTACATCTTTGAGAAGCACATGCCCACTGGCAAGCTGGCCAAGTGGCAAATCCTACCGAGCGAGTTCGACATTGTTTATGTAACTCAGAAAGCGGTCAAGGGACAGGTACTGGCAGACCACCCCGCTGAGAACCCCGTGGACGGAGAATACGAACCCCTAAAAATATATTTCCCCTATGAGGAGGTGTCATTCATAGGAGAAGACATTGCAGAATCCTATGACGGTTGGAGAATGTTCTTCGACGGAGTATAGAAATTCAAGGGGGTTGGCATTGGAGCAGTCCTAATATCGAAAACTGGCCAGTATTATCCGGTGTCCGCCAAACTCAGATTTCCCTGCACCAACAACATGGCAGAGTATGAGGCCTGCATCTTAGGGCTCAATATGGCCATTGACATGAACGTCCAGGAGTTGTTAGTGATCGGTGATTCAGACTTACCAATACATCAGGTACAAGGAGAGTGGGCAACCAAGAATTCCAAGATACTACCGTATCTGCATCACGTGTAGGAATTAAGAAAGAGTTTCACGAAGATAGAATTCCGGCATGTCCCCAGAATCCAGAATGAGTTCATTGATGCATTGGCTACTTTGTCCTCAATGATTCAACATCCAGACAAGAATTTCATTGATCCCATCCCAGTGAAAATCCATAATCAGCCCGCTTACTATTCCCACGTAGAAGAAGAGGCAAACAGAAATCCTTGGTTTCATGACATCAAGGAATATTTGGCAAAGGCGATTACCCAGAGCCTACGAATCCCACTCAGAAACGCACACTTCGAAGACTATCCAACAATTTCTTTTACAGCGAAGGAATCCTGTATAGGAGGACTCCCGATTTGGGGCTATTAAGGTGTGTTGACGCCAAAGAAGCATAAAAAATGCTAGAGGAAATTCATGTTGGGACCTGCGACCCACATATGAATGGTTTTGTTCTAGCAAAGAAGATACTTCGAGCTGGTTACTTTTGGATGACTATGGAAACAGACTGCATCGAGTATGTCTAGAAATGCCATCGTTGTCAGATACACAGAGGCATGATAAAGGTACCTCCAAATGAGCTCAATGCAAGAAGCTCACCATGGCCGTTCGCTGCTTGGGGCATGGACGTTATTGGACCAATCGATCCTGCCGCCTCCAACAGACACAGGTTCATTCTAGTAGCCATTGATTACTTCACTAAATGGGTCGAGGCAGCCTCTTGAAAGCAGTTACTAAGAAAGTTGTGGCTGACTTTTTCCACGATTGCATTATTTGTCGATTCGGAGTTCCAGAGTTGATCATCACCGACAATGGTTCCATTCTCAATAGTGACTTGATGAAAGCGATGTGTGAAACTTTCAAGATCAAAAACAAGAATTCCACAGCATACAGACCTCAAATGAATGGGGTTGTAAAAGCCGCCAACAAAAACATCAAGAAGATACTAAGGAAGATGATAGAAAAGCACAAGAAGTGGCATGAGAAGTTATCATTTGCCATATTGGGATACCGCACCACAGTCCGCACATCAACAAGGGCAACTCCCTATATGCTAGTTTATGGTACAAAAGCGATTATTCCTACCGAAGTTGAAATTCCATCTCTAAGGATTATGCAAGAAGCTAAGCTCAGCGACGTAGAATGGGTAAAGAACCGTTATGATCAACTATCCCTCATAGACGAAAAGAGGATGAATGCAGTCTGTCATGGTCAGCTCTATCAGAACAGAATGACCAGAGCCTTCAACAAGAAAGTCAAGTCGAGACAGTTCACCCAAGGGCAACTGGTGTTAAAGAAAATCTTCCCACATTAGGACGAAGCCAAAAGTTAATTCTCTCTCAATTGGCAAGGCCCATACATGGTTCACCGAGTCCTGACAGGAGGAGCACTTATACTTGTAGAAATGGATGGAGAGGTTCGGCCAAAACCAATCAATTAAGATGCAGTCAAGCGCTACTATGTGTAATCTTTATGCTTTTATCAATCTCGTAAATTGAACTACGCCTAACCTGATTCCCGTTTAAGAGGGGATACGTAGGCCTCCCTATGGGTTTAGTCACAATTCAATAAAATTTCATTTTCCTCCGCAATTGGAAACTGGGGTAGAATTTTGAGGAGGACCCTCAAAATTCTAAAGCAAGTTTAGTCGATCGCCGCATGATCAATATTCAGGAGCATTCACTCATCAAACTGGGGTAGAATTTTGAGGAGGACCCTCAAAATTCCGTAGCAGGAAGGGTTGCAATGTCTTGAACCGTGTCACGGTCGTCGATTCATCTAAAACTATTTTAGATTATATGTTATGTTATACTTTTACAAAATCATGCATGCTTATTCTTGAAACAGCTTATTTAGCAAACGCTACCCCAATGATACAGACAATATCATCAGAGCAAGCCAAACGAGTCAAGCAAAGCCAGCGGGGATATGAACTAACCTTCGCCCTTTACAAAACTCAGGATTTTTCTTTGGATGAAGGCACAAAGAACAAATACGTAGACAAGTCTCAAATCTCATCACAGTTGCAAATGCAAAAGTTCGATGTCCACACAAAGGACGAACATGTTCAAGATCACAATTCTCGAAACCATCACACTTGCCGGTATCTATTATCAATGCAAATAATGCTCCGTAGTCACAACACTCGCAATAATCACAATGCTGGAATCTGCTATCAGCTAAGAATTCCTACTGTCATTTATTTTCCTGCATAAGGCTACCTTTCTGCCTTCCGAGACTAAACGTTGTCTCCATCTGCATTGAATTCTTGCATAAGGCTACCATTCTGCCTTCCAAGACTAAACAATGTCTCCATCTGCATCACATTCTTGCATAAGGCTACCATTCTACCTTCCGACACTAAACGATGTCTCCATCTGCATCGCATTCTTGCATAAGGCTACCATTCTGCCTTCCGAGACTAAACGATGTCTCCATCTGTATCGCATTCTTGCATAAGGCTACCATTCTGCCTTCCGAGACTAAACGATGTCTCCATCTGTATCGCATTCTTGCATAAGGCTACCATTCTGCCTTCCGAGACTAAACGCTGCCTCCATCTGCATCGTATTCTTATATAAGGCTACCATTCTGCCTTACGAGACTAAACACTGTCTCCACCTGCTCTGCATAAGGCTACCATTCTGCCTTCCGAGACTAAACATTGTCTCCATCTGCACCTGCTCTGCACCATTCTACTACGCTATCTCTATCTGCATCGTATTCTTGCATAAGGCTACCATTCTTCCTTCCGAGACTAAATGTTGTCTCCACCTGCTCTGCATAAGGCTACCATTCTGCCTTCCGAGACTAAACGTTGTCTCCATCTGCACCTGCTCTGCATAAGGCTACCATTCTGCCTTCCGAGACTAAACGTTGTCTCCATCTACACCTGCTCTGCATAAGGCTACCTTTTTGCCTTCCGAGGTTAAGCTCTACCTCCATCTACATTCGCATCCCTGCATGAGGCTACCATTCTGCCTTCCGAGGCTAAGCTCTGCCTCCAATTTTCTTTCTGAGACCACTGCTGTATCAATCATTATTCATTTCGCTTTAATTTTGGGCTAAGCTCTACCCCTTTAATTCGCAAGACTAAGCTCTGTCTTGTTAGCATCATACTATTGCATCTTCATGGGCTGAAATATCGCCAACCTATCCAAATGCGTCATCGTTCGGTGGCACCATCTTCATAGCCCGAGAACACCATGTCATGGCCTAAGGATCTCTTTTATCATCTTGCATATCATTATTCAAAGGTGTCATGGTTCGGAGGCACCATCCTCATGGCTCGAGAACATCATTTTCATGGCCTGCGAATCCTGCATCAAGCAGTTCATGGCCCAGGACGTCATGGTCTGAAGATGTCATCCTTAACCATCCGAAGACATCATTCATGGTCCGACGGGAATTTGCATCATGTTTAAATTACACACAATATATGCTTGTATCGTTTATTTGCAGGTAATACGACAATCAACGACCATCCAGGTAGAAGCGGTCCCTGCTCCAGTTCTCCTAACCATTTCCATAAGTCGTTTATTCACCCAACCCCATACGTCGCATCCGTTCTTGTAAAAACTTCATCGGTATACTACGCCGATGACTCCTGAACTACGTACGGCCTGATTCCTATAAAACCAGGGATATGTAGGCAACTCAGAAACCAGGGTGCGGCGTAAATTCCTTTAAACCATTTCACTCGGTCAAAATTGGTCGTCGTGTCTTTACCCGACAACTCTTTCATCCTTCCCGGGTAAAGAGGGGCAGCTGTTGATACCCAATTTTTTCTCAAACGATTTTAAAGTTTGCATATATACCTTCAAAAATAGTTTTTATAATAACTGGTATTTTTTCATAATTTTCCCATATTTTTATCAATTTATTTCTAATTTTTCCAGTACTTTTATATCCAATAATTAATCATAAATTGCATTAAAAATAGTTTCAAAATATTCCTTGGTTTAATATATCATTTTTTATTCTATCATGATTTAATTACTTCACAAATTAGCCAAATTGGCATTATTTGGCTATAATTACAATAACTTTGCAATTATAGCCCGATGACATATTTTATGCTATTTCTACCAAATAATAAGTCATTTGTATTTTAAATACTAATTAATTACTTTAATTTCATCTACTATGCATCAATTTCATTTTTCTATAGTTATTAACCATTTTTATTAATTATTTACTTATTTTAAATGTGTATTTAACTAATAGCCATTTTGAATTTTCTCAATTGTAGCCTAATTAAAACCAATACCCCAATTACCTAGCCCAAACCTGAATTTCTACCCAGCCCAGACCTTTTCTACCCGGCCCAACCCTTCGATCAATCTGAGCCGTTGATCAGTTTGAATCAACAGCCCAGATTAGTATTTACCTAAATTAACCTAATGACCTACCCCTTCCACTCATTTGACTCCTCTCAAATTATCTCTCTATCTCTCCGATTCTCTCTAAAGACTTCCAGTCTCTTCTTCTCCGATGAAGATGGTTCGTCTTCTTCGGCTACCTCTCTTGCCGGAAACCATGGGTCCTCGCCCCTCTTAGCTTCATGGCTCCCTCCTACACCGGGTATCACTGTCCTGAGGTCCTCAGGAGATCCTGAAGCGATTCACCTCACCCGATGACTGTTCATGCCTTCTCAGGCCACCCTTGGCCTGCCCGAGTAAGATCTTCCCATCTCCGGCCAAAACCTATGGTTTCTGAGCAGATTTTCTTTGTTTTTGAGTTATCTCACTAAAACCCTAACTGTTGGCTCCCGATTTCTTACATCTATGACAAATCTGGATGTATTCTGAGTTATTTTTGCTATTTTCCTTAAAGATTCCGAGTTTTCTTTAAAAATGAATCTTAATCTTCAAGCTAGGGTTTCTTAACACCTTTCTAAAAAAAAAAGAACGATTCTCTTTCTGATTTTAAGTATTATTCAATAATTTCTACTATGTTTGCATGATTTATTTGTGTTTTCCTTCATGTGACTTACTATGTTGGAAACCCTAAGTGTCTTTGCCTTAATCTTAGGATTCTGAGTCTGTTTTGATGATTTTGTTCGTTTAATCTGCATGTGTACATGTTTCCCACGAATGTTCTGAGCTTTTCTGTGACTTTACCATATTTTGTTCATTAGGGTTTCTGATCTTTGTGTCCTCTGCTCGCATCATGTTTACTCCGTTATTTCCTTCAATAATTTACTATGTTCTAACTTAAATCTCTGATTTATGTGATTCTCTTACCCTACTTTGCCTATTCTTGCTTATGTTATGTTTGCTCCATTAAGTTGCAATACTTTCCTTTGGTTAATATTTCCTTCTAGCGGAATTCCTGATTCCATGCGATTGGTATCCTTTATTCTCGATTGATTTCAATCTTTAAAATATTCTCTTGCCTTATTTTTGGTTAATTATGTTGTCAACTGATTCTCAACATTTGCTTCCTTAATTAGGACTCTCTGAACCTAGCCTAATTACCAGCTCTATACTTACACTATTTTGAAGTATTTCCTTATTTGTTATGTTCCAATCATATGTTGATTTGCTTCCTTATTGGTTACATGTTCTTACCGTTTTAAAGTTAACCCCTTAATTAGAGGAAGTACTTAAACTGATTGATTCTGATTCCTTTAATTGCTGCCTGACTTTGATCTGCACCTTATTGACTACTGTTTTAAAAGCTATATATACCCAGGTTTCTTATTTTTTTAAAGGGGGAACAAATACTGTTCTAAACTCTCTCTCACGACTAAACTTGCTCTCTCTCTCTCTCTCTCTCTCTCTCTCTCTCTCTCTCTTTTCTGTGCTACTTGTTACTGGCTTGAATTAGTCGGCTACAAAGCCAAGGCTAATTATTGGGCCTCTCTTCCTTCTGCTTTGGTATTACTGTCTCCCATATACTGGTATGTCCTAGTTACAATTCAAGTTTTCAAAAACAATATGCTTCTTTTAGCACTTCAATTCACCCTGTTCATAATATGTTTCTCTTGTGGTTCTGCTGTTTACCTTGCAATTAGCATGCCTATTTACTAGTTTACCAATGTGATTACTTTTCCTTTTAGCTTAAGCATGTTTTACTGCCTTCTTACATGTTTACTAGGACCTTGGGTTTCCCCTGATCCCCAGCACATATAAGCATGTATTTGTGTCACTTAGGTATATGTGATTCTGAATATATGCTGTACTCATGAAGCCTTTCCCCTGGGCCTATGGGTAACTCTATTTGTCATGTACTTCCTCTTTGGTATCCCTCAATTTAATTCTGTTAAGTCTCAGGCCTAAGCACCTTTATGAAAACTGTTCTATGCTTGTTAAAATTCTGAAATGCCTTAGTATCTCTCTGGGGTTAACTTGTATGCAAATCTATCTTTATATGTGATCTACTTGTCCCCAATCCCCTATTCCCTGTTTGCGTCTGTCTCCCTGCACTATGTATGCTGTCTTGATTCTGAATTGCTGAATGTCCTACTCCCTTTCTTTCAAAATATTTTCACTAAGGCAAGCTCTTTCTAAATCAGTTTTTTAATCTGTTTTCAGAAAACTGTTTTCAACTCTATTCTTTTTAACTATGCCAAGCACTATCACATATACTCTTAGAAGCCTATGTTCTTCTCTTTTGTGTGAGCATTGCTTAGGGACCCTTGAGCTCCCTTTGAACTTTGACACATAAGAGTTGGCTCTTCCACACTGCACTTACTCCATCTTTGGCTATAAAATCTGGGTGTGAGCACTGCCCGGGATCCTCTGAGATCCTTAGGGAACTCTGACACACCTGGATTATGAAAGGTTATGAAACAACAGGACATGACATTGAGGACCTTGGATACTTGGGCCTACTATGGAAGGCTCCCTATAGTTAACTTCTTCTTTTCCTATTTTAATTATGTAATTCATATTCAAAGGATTGTAATAATTTGTAAATACTATTCTGAGGCTGGATAGTGAAGTTGGGTGGGGTATGCATGCTATAGTATAAGTCTGGGTAGATATCATGTTTCTCTAGGTTTATTTTTTCTATGTGCGCACTAGTAACCATGTCTAGGGATCAAGCATGCCATGCATTTGTCACTTATGTTGATACATCTGCTTTTCTTTCAGCATATCATCCTCACTTAGAAAATCCTGTTCATAGGATCAATAATAACAATGAAAAATGGCTATCATGTGATTCTGAAAATGTAATCTAGATCCTGCCTTAAACGAGTGTTAACAAGATCTGCAACACTTTGGCATGTTACACATAGAGACCCTGTTCTAGGAAAACAACTAATAAACAGGTCACTCTCATACTTGCTGCATATTTTGAAAGCAGGTAACTGCATACATTTAGAAGATCCTTCCTAGGATTTTACATATAATCCTTCTGCATCTCTGTCTACGCATATTAGATATCATGTTCATAGGATCATACTTTGCTTAAACACACGTCTGAAACAGTCCCATGTTCTAAATAAAGTGTCAATTAGTCATTTGGGCACATTTAGAATCACATGATATTAGTATTAATAATATGGAATCCTTAACAAACTTGTACAACTTTTGCATGTTATTTTATACCTAGGCAAGCCTTAGGTAATCAATTACAAGAAAATAAAAACCAGATCTGTCTTTGTGATCATGTTTAACTACTAGCATGTTAAAACCAGTATGCAAATTGATTAGGGCCCTTTTCTGAGTAATAAGACATGTCTACATATCTGTTTATATTCTAAACTCACTTAGACACCATATCTTAGGTTTCTGAATCTAAATATTGTCCTTATTTGTGTTTGAGTCGTGCTGTTATGTGCATTATCGGCGGAGGTAAATTGAGCCTCTTACATGCCCCTATGTGTTCCCATTTACTGGAGTCCTATGTGTTCTTTAGTTGTCTCCTTAGAATTTTACCTTTCAAACTTGAGGGTCTGCCTAGTACCTCTCTTTTAGGATAATAGTCCTAACCTCCTCCGGGACTGATAGGAAGGAACGGGTAACAACACGCAATATAGTTCGTGACCAACACGCACTTTAGTTACCTTCACGGGGTGGGAAAGGGTAGAATATGGATATGATGATGGATGCGCTAATACCACGTGTAGCCCCCCTTTGAGGAGTGTCATATCGGGTATTGCATTGATGTGATCCATATTATCACAAACCTAGGATATCCTTTACCTGAAATGTTTAAATTAAAACTCTTTTTTTAAACTGTTTTCAAACACCTTGTATGCCTAAGTACTTAAACCCCCTCTTATTTGAGCCTTTATTTGTTTGTTTGCTAAACCGTACAAATTCACAAAATCTGTTTGGTTGGGAACCACACTTGTGGATCCTGAGGGGTGCCTAACACCTTCCCCTTAGGATAATCTCAAGCCCTTACCCTATCTCTGGTTAACAACGTAGTTGTAAATGAACCCCCTTTAGGTGCCCTAACGCACCTTTAAAATCGTTAGGTGGCGACTCTAAAAAATGCAAACCCCTTCCCAAAATGAAAGAGTTGTTTCAACCCAAAATGTTCCAAGCCCGATCTCCGCGAGGAAAAAGGGGGCGCGACAATCTCGCCAAGTGGATTTTCTAAAAAAAAAGCAATATTTACATCTACAGCTACACTGTTAGTTCCCCGGCAACGGCGCCAAAATTTGATCACGCCCAACTCTAGTCCTAAAAAGAATAAGCGATTGCTACAAATATAATCCGATCTATAAGTCCGGAGTCGAATCCCACAGAGAACTAAGGTTTCGCTATAACTGTTCAGTATCACTAAGAAGACAAGCTTGAACAATTTCTAAGTTATAATATTAAGATTTTTATATCTAACTAATTAACTAAAAAACTAAAAAAATAAATTAGCAACTAAAGATACTAAAGGTTGGAGACAAGATTGAGGAGCTCTAGAGTTATAATTTCCCCAATTGTCGGAATCATTCCCGCTATGTTTCTTACAATTTCGCCTATGTATGCCCTATTGATCGTGAGCACTTTAGGTGCCGTAATTCTCTCTCGAGCAACTTCAACAATTTACTAGACATATTCTCTCGAATCACACTAGTTTGCCTTATCTAACATCTCATTATGACCACGTCAATGCTTTATTATTTATGAACCTACTTTTAAACCCGCTGTATTGATTGCTCACATACGTTAGGAGTGACGTTGTTCAACAACAACCTAAATATGTATCCTTTCTCAAGCAACACATAAAAAATAGGCACAACCAATCGATGGCCATTCAATCAATTGAAATAAGTACATAGTTGAACAAATTGACAATTTCAAAGGTTAAATTGTATTAAAACATAACAAGAATTCATCCTTCAAGAGGTTCCATCAAACTCTAGATAATAAATTAGTTACTCATAATAGTATTTAAAACTACAATACTAAAATTCATAACCAACAATGAAAAATAGGAAGAAGAGAGGAAAAACTTGTAGTTAAATCTTCCTCATTGCTCCTAGCGTATTATTGCCTCCTTGGGTGTTGTTTTTCCCTCAACTAGTGTCTCCCCCCTCAAAAGGAAGTTTTATGATATATTTATATCAATTAGGGAAGATAAAGGGCGAAGTTTTCCAATCCCACTTCGGCTAGGGAAAGCTGGAATCCGCGTCTGCCTTTGCGTCTAGACGCGGACTTTGACGCGGATCCGCGTCTGCCTTCACATCTAGATGCGGACTTTGATGTGATCCAACTTTTGAAATTATTCCATTTCGCGAAGCAATCCATGCCTTTGCTTTTCTTTTCTGTTTTTTGCCTTCACCTTTCTCCTTTTTCGCGTCCGTCTCTGTGCCACGCACGAGAATAGACGAGCTCCCAATCCTTCAATTTCTTCTTTTTGTGTCGAATTTGATATCTTTTGCTCCATTATCATTCAAGCTCATTCCTACAAATAAGAAACACATAATGATTATATTTCACTTCAAAAACCATGCAATCTCCCACGACTCACACAAGAATTAATATGCAAATACTAAAAAAATATGCTTTTTTCATCATTTATGAGGAGCCAGTGCAAAAGGTAAGTTATGACAATAGACATAAACCAAGAGAGGTTACACAAAATATAAATATGAGCATGGAGTGGCGAGTAGTTAGTAGTTGATTCAGAAAGAGCTTATGGCTAGACAAGAGGTCTCAGATAAATCGGTAGATCATGAAAGATAAACGTAGTGATACCCAGCATAGAAAATTCAGTCTCAGATACGACATTGTAATCCTTGAGAAATATTCAGATAGGTGTTGGGGTAGTACAAGATACAGTATAAGTGATACAGAAATAAAATAGGGTGCCACTAGGGAGACAACGGAAATTTCATTTCAGAAGCAACCTTATGAGACAAGGGCGCAGAGGTAAGAAACCAAGGATAATGATAGGCGAGTTAGAACATCAGAAATACCGCGGGGTATACAATGTAATAAGCTCGTAGCTTTATAAGTGCCAGAGGGTCTTCCCTAAGCACTGCAAAGAAAGACTACCTGAGGAAATAGGGAAGAAGGCTTCAACATAAGCATATTGACCTAAAGAATAAACGGTCTTGTAATAGCAGTCTC
This sequence comes from Nicotiana undulata, assembly GCA_005239495.1. Taxonomy (NCBI): domain Eukaryota; kingdom Viridiplantae; phylum Streptophyta; class Magnoliopsida; order Solanales; family Solanaceae; genus Nicotiana; species Nicotiana undulata. Next base: position 19,944 of record ML285726.1, read on the forward strand.
ACTATAATATTGTATGTACTCCATAAGAAAGTGGCACCTATCGTGACTAAAGAACGTGAAGTAAAATCCAAAGTAATATTCGAGATCATATGAGTTGCAAAAAATTCCAATAGGTTCATGCAACAAGTGGAAGAACGACTAGGAAAAGTAATTACTTACTTTTTAAAGAAGGCTAAGAAGGCGCAAAAGGAATTATTCGATCAATGACCTAGAGTTAGTTACGTTGTGAACATACTTAAGATTTCGGAGTATTATCCATACAAAATATATGTTGACAATGATACAGCCATAGGATACTCCAGTATAAGTTAAAAGAAAGAAATAAGTCCACGTCACAAACAAAAGCTTGAATTGCTAGAAGGCTATATCATGGATGTTCCATAGCGTCCACGAGGGGCTAAAGTAATAACTAATACCCTGAGCCGCAGATCAGAAGATAAAGTAAGCCTACTTAAAGGCTGAGATAGAAGAGAAAATTAAAGAGTTACATCAGCTAAATGAATTAGGAGTCCTATTATTTGACCCCGATGCGTATAAAAATCGTGATTCAGAACATTGTAGAATCACTCTAACTATGAAAGGTACAAAAGAGATAGTACAATGGCCATATTCTATAATGGCTCTACGATAAATCTAGTTAGAACGGTAACAACCTCATAAGAAGTAAGTATGAAGCTTTCGCCAGATTGTGTATGCACATCATGTGCAAGTATTATAGTAGAACTTTAAAGTGTGGATGTGAATTCCACCTATATGGAAGGGAGGTTATGAAAGAGATATGAGATACGATGCAATATTTAAAGGTAAGTAAGGTGCATGTGAAGAAGGTACGAGATACCCAAGTACATAAGGTTATGAATAATCCAGATACCATATAGAGGCCTAGAAGCATCGTAATTCTGTATCAAGAAATGATAGTGGTGTCGTCAGTGGCATATTTTCCAGCCGGTGGTTTCCAGATACAAAGAGGTCTATTTAAGAGAGTAAAGAAGAGTTAGAGACGATGTGATGTCCCGCTTGAGGTTCCAGAATAACATAAGGAAATCTATGGTGCTAGCAAGTTAAAGGAAGGTTACGAGTAGTATAAAGCGATATATGTAGGTCGCAAGCTAAAGTATGGTAGAGCGACAAGGTATTAGATAGGAAGGAGTAAGGATAAAAAAAGATGAGTGAGAAGGTGATGAGAATAGGTAAGTCCTTGGGATTAAACCCATCGAAATAATAGAGTTGATGGTTTTCGTAAGTTATAGAAAGCTCATGCTGCATGACAGAAGGTTGCAACGGCTACAAGATTGGAAGAATTCAGGCCTAAAAGCGGGAAATTATAGCCTTTGGATTGATTCACAGAATAGTTGCCTAGATGAAAAAGGAAAGCAGTAAAGTATTTGTAAGAGCTATAGGTTATGAGACTAATAAGCGCATCAGTCAACATTCGAGGACGAATGTTCCAAAGGGGGAATAATGTCACGCCCCATATTTCCGTACGTACGAGTATGTCATAAGTTAATCGATGTAAGCTCAGAAATGAGATCATCTTTGGAAGTATATAAAGTAAGGTATCATGTTAACTTGGAGGTTACAAATATTTAATATCATGAATACCAAGTACCAAGAGGGTTTGAAGGCTTAGAAGCTAAACAAATTAAAGAAAATAAGTTTCGTCGAAAGTCGATAAGTTGGAATGTTATAACATGTATTTTTGGGGTGAGACTAGGGTGCTTAACATTCTAAAGAGTATGAGTTATTTTAGTAGTATGATAGTCGTGTGTTATGTTTTGAAGTCAAGCGAGTTGTGGAACAAAAGTTGGAAAAGGTCAACACCAGTTGCATTAACAAATATGCTTAAAATTAGGTCAAATGTAGCTGAGCAATTTTCCCAATATACTTGGAATTATGGGATGATATACCTACCAAATTAAAGATTTACGAATCTAGTTTCCAGAGGATTAAATAGTTCATTGATACAACATTGGAGTAAAGAGATATTAACATTTTTTCGAGACTCCGCAGATTGGTAGGTGACAAGTAGGTGCATCACCTACTTGCCAAAGGAATCAAAAGTCGGCCAAGAGGGAACTTTTAAGGTCTTATCAACTCATTTATTTCACCCATCTTTCAGACCAAGAAAACCAAATTTAACCGCTGCAACTTATTCCAAAAAATCCCACACGAGCCCTAGGTTATTTCGGGTGTTACGATATGATTCAAGTGCTGAAAAGCTCGGACAACTTGCTAGTTTCTATTTTTCCTTCATGTAGCAGTGTTGGGGGACTTACTTTGGATTAATAAGGGCTAGGATTCGTGGATTATACTCTTTCCAAGGTAAATTTATGCTTCTCCTTCCATTATCTAGGCTTGTACGAGTTGTAACTCGATCGTAAAGACTAGACCTAGCGAGTTTCGAAAGAGTGGTATGTTGTTGCATCATTGTTGGCTGGTTGTGAAATTATTTTTAAGTTGAATTCATGGCTGGTTTATTGTATGAGAGACTTAATTATGTATTGTTGGTTGTGTTTCTCAATTTGAAAAAAAGACAGGTCGAAACGTGTTGTAGTAAACTGAAAAATCAATTTTGAATTGCTGAACTTATGGGATTGTCTTGTGGGTTGTTTCGTGTCGCTTTTGGGTTGCCTCTTTTGCTACTATATTCATGGAGTCTGGGAGGATAAAGGGCGTGGAGAAACAACACATAATGTCAGGGTGGTTGTCTGGTCGTTCGTCGTTACATTTTAAGGTTGGTTGACACTATTTTGGTTGTCGTATGTATGAAGTGATTAGGGTGTATTGGCTGTTTTGTGGTATATTGTCATGGAGATAAGGCTGGAAAATGATGCATACATGTTATTATTGTTTTTTTCCTGGTGTTGTTGGTATATGGTACTGAAGGAGGTCCTTGTTACAGGGGAGATGCTGCACAAATTTACGTAAACGAGCTACTAGTTTAAGTTGCGGACTTAGCCTTTACTCAGCACTGGTTTTTAATCTCCTTATGTTGTGGTAGATTGAGTTGAGTTGTTTGAAGAATTGCTTGGAATTTATTAAGGACTCAACAGAGTTAAGGTATGTTAAGTCTAAACCTTTCCTTCATTTTGGCATGATATAGTAACTACATGGGTTTGATAACGAGACATAAAGAGAAGTTCATATTCCTGAATTTTTGTACCTTTTCCTAGTCTCATAAGTTTCAACATTCTCCCTTATCGGGACTTCATATTCAGTTTAGTTTTGTATTCTATCGGCCAAGAGAGCATAGAGTCTATAGTATTACAGTATTTGCACCACCATCGAGCTATAATCGATGGGCAGGCCCCTATTGGGAAACCTCTAATCAGATGGTGAGTTATATACCGAGCCTACTGTGGCCGAGCGCCTATGAGCGAGCCCAGAATGGCCGAGATACAGAGCCTAGTATAGCCCAACGCCTATGAGCGAGTCTACTGTGGCAGAGCAGTTACACATACCGTGCCTTATAGGCCGGGCATCTATTTTACTTACTATATTGAGAGAGTTGAGTCAATATCACCAGGTAAGCATATCTTAAGATTATCCTTGACTCCTAGTTACTTTCAGTTATTATATTGTCAGTTCAGTTTCAGCTTTCAGTTATTCCGTTGCCTTACATACTCGGTACATTATTTTGTACTGATGTCTCTTTTGCCAGGGACGCTGCATTTCATGCCCGCAGGTCCTCATTGACAGTTGGACAGACCCTCAGAGCAGACAGAGTAAAACATCAACTTGGTTGGTAAGTTCCACTTCCTTGGAGTTACCAGGTCTAGACCTTGTAGTCCATTTTATATATACAGGTTTGATGGGTAGGTCGAGGCCCTGTCCCGACCATGGTACAATTCAGTTATCTCTAGAGGCTTGTAGACGAATCCTGTATATTTTGTATAGTAGTAGATTTTCATGGCGTCTTCGTCGTCCTATATATATATATATATATATATATATATATATATCAAATTTTGGGTATGTTTACCCCTCACATGAGAGAGACGTTATTTTCAGATGATTCAGAATATGGCCTCATAGGCCTAAGTTGAGGGTTACCCCTCCAGAGTTATATATATCAACTTTTGGGTATGTTTACCCCTCATATGAAGGAGACATTATTTTCAGATGATTCAGAATATGGCCTCATCGGCCTAAGTTGAGGGTTACCCCTACAGAGTTCACAGTTATAGAGTGGTACAATCGGGCCGAGTATGGCACTGGGTGCCGACCACGCCTCTTCAGGTTTGGGACGTGACAACACAAAAGCAGAAGTTAAATGTGAATTGAGAGCAAAATAGCAAGGTAATTTTGCAAGCAATTCGTGTGAGATTTTAGTGTGCAAACCTGAAGCTAGTTGAACCAGTTCCAGCTATCTGTCTTTTAGTCTAGTTTATTTGTAGTAGGTGGTTAATATTGTACCTTTCAGCTTTATCTAAAAGCATTTGTAATAGGTACTTTGTGTTTTCAAGTTAGAATTAACTTGAAGTTGTCACAAACAGTTTGAGGCTAGTTTGCCACAAGGGATTAGAGTTAGTCCAAGGTTTACAAATGAGTTTTATAAATGTAGTTTTTGGCTCACTGATTTAGTAAAGAGTTTTGGGAAAAATCCTACTGGGAAGTAGGTCGTGGTTCTTTCACCTTTTGAGCCAGGTGTTTTCCACGTAAAATACTTGTTTTCTTTAATTTTTGTATTTATTATTCCACAACAGTAGTATTAGGAACACATAGAAGAACCATGTTCTTCTATAATCTGTGCAAGCAAAAATTGGACACCACACAAATCACTCTCCCCCTCTTATGTGGTATTGAAGTGTAAAACATCTATTGGTATCTGAGCGGGTTATCCTTGAAGAGGTTAACACCTTAGGAGAAGATCAAAGATGAGTGCACCACCTGGAAATTGGGAAGGACTGTAAGGCCTCGAAAAATTTTGCTAAGTAATTTAGGATTTTGTGGTGCTAGGTAGGCTAATTGTAATATTTTATGTGCTATAAATAAGATGTAAATAAATTGGATATGGTAAATAAGTGTATAAGTCATATAATGAGTAATGTGGGATCCGGAGAGGCCTAAGTCTAAGTCAAATTGGAAAATTTCATAATAAGCTAAAACTCCAAATAAGTTTGCACAAGTCCACCATTTTAAACGAGGTATCTATCTATATATATATATATGGTTTTGTAAGGACCCGTAAAATCATTAACTAAAATGACTCCCATCAAGATTCCTATGTTGTTGTAGCTGTAGAAATTCATCACGGCGAGCTTGCGAGCCGCGGTTTGGACTTTTAGGATGGAACAGTACCCTACGGACTTAGAGGAAAAATTTCGCAAAGGGATGCAAGTCTGCCGGTCCCTTTTGCGGTCGCATAATTGATATGCATGCCGCATAATGGTCGCATAATGGACCAGAGGGCTGGCCTAGTTTGAGGGCAAATATGAGGCCAATTATGCGATTGTATAATCGATATGCGGGCCGCATATTGGTCGCAGATCTGCCATAGGATTTTTTCTGAGGGAGTTATGCGGTGCATTATGCGATCGCATAACTGTTATGCAGTGCATTATGCGACCGCATAACTGTTATGTGAGCCACATAATGTCCGCATACTCGGTCAGCTGGTCCACCAGGCTGAGGCCACTTTTGCGGTTGGTTTGCGGACCGCATGTCCATTCTATGGTCGCATATGCGACCGCATAATTAAGTCGGGTCAGCCTATTGTCTAATTTTTAAACCCGACCGTAGACAAATATAACACCCATTCCCCACCATTTTAAGCCATTTTCCTGATAATCTAGAGGGAGAAAAGAGAGGGTTCTAGAGAGAAGGTCCCCATCTCCATCAAATTGATCTTCAATCACCACTCAAGGCTTGGGATAATCAAATAGAGTATCAATTTCTTCACTTTTAAGAGGTAAATTTCTACCACATCAACTTTGAATTTCATATTATAGCTAGAATGGGCCATGGATAGGTTAGTTCATGGGAATATGATAGAGACCCTGCATGAATGAGATTCTAAACTAGGTAAGGGAAAGTGAAAGCAAAAATGGGAAGAAAGGGGGAATGGGACCTTAACAAACTCTTGATTCTAGTTATAATACCCAAATGGGATGGGATGATGATCAACTTCCTAATTATGATTTAATTATGCTATTTTGTCACATAGATTGAAAAGAGCTAAAGGATTCCAGAAATTTATCATATGGCTAACTCTAGTCTTCATAGAATGAACTCATTAGTGCTCAAATATCTGGTATGAGTCCCTTTCTTGATCCTTATTTCACCTGTTGCGGCGTGCAACCTGATACCACCGGACAATCACATTTTATAGCAATAACAACAGCCCATAATTCAATCACAAGGCTTCATATCTGGTATGAGTCCCTTTCTTGATCCTTATTTCACCTGTTGCGGCGTACAACCTGATACCACCGGACAATCACATTTTATAGCAATAACAACAGCCCATAATTCAATCATAAGGCTTCATATCATCAAGAGTATAATTTCATACCAACCAAACAAACATGTGTTCACAATAGTCTTTACCAAACAGTAAGTCATGTACGGTATGCCATAATCATTTAGCTTAATAAAATCAATCCACATTTACTTTCCATCATTTATTACACATCATTTAGCACTTAGATACATTCAACAATTGGATTCGTTATCATTTCTTTCGTTTGGTAGCACAACCTTTCATACCGAGATGTTCAAGCACATAACGAGTTTTGCACATGATAGAGTAAGCACAAGGAATCACCCTTTTCACAATCTCACATAGCATGGTGGCATGGAAAATCAACTAGGACAATCAGAGAATAGAATCTTGCGTCTCAACACATAAGAACAATCAATTCACATATGCATAAGACAAGAACTCATACCAAATGCTCAGACACCAACAAGGCGACTCTACAAAGATTAAAGTTAGCTATACATACCTTGAGTTGGAATTCCCTTTAATTTCTATCACAATTCACTGAACCGTCTAGCACCGTCAATCTAGTTCACAGTGCGACACATTTATCTTAGAATTAGGAATCTTGAATTCATTTGGGAATTTTATCAAACACTATGACCCCTTAGATTTATAATCCCCTTTTTAGTGGAAAATTGCTCTAACCTACACCCTCTTGCTATATTAGGAAAAATCATGAACATGCATGTAAGTGCTAGCTTTTATCTTCAAAAACCAATTTCATGTGTGTTTTATCCTTTTTAACCAAAACTAGAGAATTAAAGGGGAAATGGGGTGAGGACTTACCTCTTGTGGTGAAGAAGACAACGACTACTCGAAGATTTCCAAGCCTGAGCAGAGGTGGTGGACGGATTTGCTGAAGAAGATGACTTCCTCTCACTAAACTCACTCTCCCTTCTCTCTATTTTAGTCAATAGATGTTAAGAATGAAGGGGAGGGGTGTTTTATTAAACTAGGGGTCGGGTTTTAAAATCAGAAATTAGAAAACCCGAAGCAGGAAATGCGGTCAGGAATGCGATCGCATTCCTGCTATGCAGTCCGCATTCCTGTCGCATAAATGGCCCTCATCTGGGCAGAAAAGAAAAGCAGGTTGCCCAGGTATGTGACCACTATGCGGTCTGCATACCTGTTATGCGATCGCATAGTGCGTCGCATAACTCCCTCCGCAAGAATCAAGGTTCAAGAATGCGACAACTATGCGGCCCGCATTCTCAAAATGCGATCGCATCTTGGGCCGCATAGCTGTCCTTGAAATGGAAAACAACTGTGCAGGTATGCGATCACTATGCGGTCCGCATACCTAATCTGTGATCGCATAGTGGACCACAAATCTGCACTATTCTGGGAAATTATATCTTTTAAGTCCCGGGGTACTTTTGTAAGGCCCCGGGAAATTTTGCTAAGCAATACAGGATTCGGGGTGCCAGGTAGACTAATTGTAATATTTTATGTGCTTTAAATATGATGTAAATGAATTGGATGTGGTGAATAAGTGTATGAGTCATATAATAAGTGATGTGAGGTCCAAAGGGAAGCCTAAGGCTAAGCCAAATGGGAAACTTTCATAACAGGCTAAAATTCCAAAGGTATTTGCACCAGTCCACATTTTGAACAAGCATACCGAATTATAAGGTATTAAGTAATTACCAACATATAAAGTGAAAGGTCTTTGAGTCTAGTTTCCAACGCTTCAAACCGTTCGTTATTTGCACATTCCTACGCAATGTTATGATCAAATTACCAAAGGATGGAAAAATGCGATCCTGTGTCAAATCTGCGATCGCATTCGATAAAAATTACATCACAAGAATCCTCATCCTCCCACAAGTTTATACCTACCAAGAACATCAAAATCGGACTACAAATGGCCCCTTAAATCCCCAATTAAAGGTCTCCAATTACAAGCCCTAATTCTCCAATTTAGTCACTATTTTCCATAAAGTTCACCCCCAATAAGTCAAATAATACCATATAAATGAGTTTTAGGTCCAAACATATTACCTCCACGAACTTCCCTCGAATTCCCTCTTCAAAACTCTCCACAAAGCTTCAAACGCCAAAACAAATGGTTGAAAAATGACCAAAATTTGTTAAGGATTCTATTTATATGTTCTGCCTAGGGAAACCGCACCTACGGTCCCTTTCTTCGCACCTATGGACCCGCACCTGCGTTCCCAGGTGCGCTTCTGCGGAATTTCACTTAAAGTCCAAATCTCGCATATGCGGTCATTACAACCGCACCTACGTCCAAAAGATCCGCATCTGCGGAAGAAGCCCAGTCCCTCGAAATTCTGCATCTACGGCTCCCAAACAGCACAAGCGACCTCTCCCCTGCGGCTCTCCCTTTCGCAGGTGCGGAAAACCAGAAGACTTTACACCAGCAGCCCCAAATTGCCAAAAACCATGCCGACAACCATCCGAACTCATCCCAAGGCCCTCGGGACCTCAACCAAAAGTACCAACAAGTCATAAATGATCACTCGGACTTAGTCAAACCCTCGGAACACCCAAAATAACATAAAAACATCAAATCAACCCATGATTCAAGCCTAAGGATCTTCAAACTACCGAAAATCACCAAAGAAGCCGAAACTAACAAATCCTCATCTGAATGACCTAAAAATTTGCACACACATCCAAAATGACATTATGTACTTGTTCCAACTTCCGTAATTCTATTCCGACCCCGATAGCTAATTTTCCACTACCAACCGGAAATTGCCAAAAACTCAATTTTGCCAATTCAAACCTAATTCTACTCCGGACCTCAAAACCACATTCCGAACACACTCATAAGCCCCAAATCACCTATCGAAACTATCCGAGCCAAAGAATCCACTCCGATGCCGTTTACCTATTAGTCAACTTCTGATTCACTTTACTAACCATAAGGTCAACTTAAGAGACTAAGTGTCTCATTTCTCACCACGACCACTCCGAACCTGAAACAACATAATTAGGTTAAGTAACATATGATAAAGCTGAAATAGGGGAAACATGGCTAATCTCACGGAACGACCGGTCGGGTCGTTACAAGATATAATAAAAAATTATTGATTTGGTTTGAATTGATTTAGTTTTTCATTTCTTGAACTGAACAATTCATAATATCATGAAATCACAAAAATTAATCGAGAACAATAGATAAAACAACAAGGTATACAAATCAGAGATATGACAAGCATGTTTATCAAAATAAGATAACCAAAGCAAAATTCAGTTTTGATATTCGTATATAGATATGATATGCATCAGGTAACACCTATTTGAATGCTTCGAAACGAGTCTAGGATGATCGTACATGCTCAAGACTCATTCATAATCAATATCAGCATATCCCATGTGCTCCAATAAAATCCAGCACGTCCCATATGCTCCAACACAATACACATATCACCTGTGCTCACATGGCCCCATGTAACATGGGTAATCACCTGATTCTGGAGGGACGAATCCATATCCAAGCGCCACACGAAAATGCATCATGCCATGACATATCAATATCATATTAATTGTCTGACAATAGTCATCAAGCCATAACAATAACAATCCACTCATAATATCCAAATGTGCCAAAATCACATCAATCAGTATTAAGATCTCTACCCCCAAGGATATATGTATTATCATACCCTTTTTTTTATACCTCCTTAAAAAGATAAAAGTATTTTAGATTTTAAAGATGATGAACGCGTAGTTGAACAAGTAGAGAAATCTAACGGCTCAATTATATAACATAACAAGAATTTATCCTACAAAAGGTTCCATCAAAACCCTAGATAACAAATTAGCAATTCATAATAGTATGTAAAAATACAATACTAAAAGTCATTATCAACAATGAAAAATAGGAAGAGGAAGGAAAAACTCATAGAAGAATTCCCCGCCTTGCTCTTATTGTGTCTTGCCTCCTTAGGTTGAATCTGTGTCCAAAATATGTCCAATCTCCTCAAAATACCGTTTTCCATGTATATATACCAAGTAGGGTCGGTCTCAAACAATTATACATTCTCCTACGCAAACAATGATTGTTTTTCAGGTCTGGAGTAGCGCGGGCGTGCTAATACCACGCTCCGGCCGCGCTAATCAACAAGTATTCTGCCCCATTTGCGTGTCAGGTCCGCGATCACGGTTTCTACTGTATTTTTCACCCTGTTACGTTTGGAATTTGGAAAAACGTAAAACATGAAGGTTGTAGCCTTTTGAGTTAGCTTTCCAACCATATATTATATATCCCAAATGGAGTTCGGAACAAAATGTTATGTCCCTTTTACTATAAAGTGCGCAATATGCCTACTCGAGTATTTGTTTGTTCTTAACTATCAAATTTGACCCCTGAACACGATCCCGGCTTAATTTCTTGGGCTTTTACTCAGAATTCAAAGCTCCAAATCACTTTAATCCATTTCATAACGTCTACATAGCTCGTAACCACTCCTACAAGGCATAAAACACACAATTAGTGCAAAACACTAGCTATTAAAGCTCAAACTCAATTAAAGTGCAGTAAACTAGAGTGTAATAAGCGACTAAAATACGTAATTATAGCCTATCATCAACACTCCACACTTAAATCATTGCTCGTCCTCGAGCAATCAAACTACACTTTATATGGACACGACCTTTTTAAGCAATCCTCCTAACTCATCACACCAAGAATATTTAAAATAGACTAAGCACAAATGTGTAACATCTTCACCTTAAGATTTGACTCACAAGTACCACGCATTATTCACAACTCACCCACTTACTCTAACATAGAGGTCACTCATATTACTTTTCCTTCATGAATCAAGTGCCCTCACACAACAAAACAAAGTAGTTCCACACAATAAAAGTTAAGAACACTTAGGAACTCAATATAGACAGAATTCACTCACTCTTAGAAATAATATTCATGCGCCACAAAAATTGCACCATAGGCTTGCCCGTAGTGTACTACTCTACTAATCGAGTTCATTCAATATAGGATCAAGTAGGACTTTATTTGGTTGTAATGTAGGCTACGAGACGGGTAGGATACATTTAGATATGGTGACTAACCTCCCTAAGCACTGTTAATACAATTACTTTCGCTCTCAGACCATACTAATGTCAGGCCAGACATTCCACCACACTTCTCTTTATACTACCCAAACTCCTTTCGGTGCAATTGTATCAAGTCACCACTTATCAAGGACTATATTTATTTATTGTCTTTTCTCTTCTTCTTTTTTTCAAGTGGCGCTTATTCTTTCATTTTTCAAAACTTTGCACCTTTTCTTTCTATTTCTTTGATTCCACTCAAAAATCAAACCACCACCCCACACTTTGACTTTTACATATTCTCTAACAATTTAAGTGCTCATAGGAGGTAAAAGGTTCAAACAGATGGGTCGTTCAAACAATTGGGTAAGGTTTGTAATGTGTTTGCCAAAGAAACAGGCTTATAGGCTCAACGGGGTTAACTATGATAGATTACCATTAGGTGGGTATACTTTATATCTGGCTTAACAAAGAAATGCCTATATCACTTCTAAAACTGAACGAAGCTACTATTTCGCTTTGCAAACACACAGGGCATGTTCTAGGCATCAATCGCAATGCACAGAATAACACAATAACCTCACACACACATGGCACTTAACTCACTCAGGATTGGATTCATCAAGACACTCTAGTCATAACAGTTAAGCAAATTTAAAATCATACAATTTAAGGTACTTGTCGCGCTCCCTTTTTTTTTTCCTTAAGCGGAGATCGGGTTCATGACATTCTGACAACTCCTTTTGAAGGAAGAGGGTTAAAAGAAAAGTCGCCACCTAACAATTTTTAAAGTGCGTTAGGGCACCTAGAGTAACTAACTCATGAGACTAGTTTGCATTACCAGAGATTGGGTAAGGGCTTGAAATTATCCTAAGGGAAAGGTATAAGGCACCCCTCAGGATCCACAACTGTGGTTCCCGGCCAAATGGTTTTCGTGAATTTTTGTACAATAAGCAAGTAACAAGTAATGGCTCAAATAAGAGGGGATTTCAAATAAGCATTGAAGTTATTAAATTTAGGAAGAACTAATAAAACATTTGAGAGAAAGAGATCATAGGTTTAAACAATATGGATCACATCAATGCAATACCTGATAGACACTCCTCAGAGAGGGGCTATATGTGATGACCCAAAAAGGGGGTCGTCTTATGTGAATCTAATTATGATTGTGTTTCAAGGCCTGAAAGCCTCCGTTAATCTCATCTCGATGTGTGTGCGCAGCCCGGGCGCGTAGCCAGGTAGCCTTTATGTGAAAACTTGATTAAGAGTTTAATTTATGATAATTAAATTGAATAAAGTTGACTTTGGTCAACATTTTTGGTAAACAGACCCGGATCTGTGATCCAACGGTCCCGGAAGGTCTGTAGGAAAATATGGGACTTTGGCGTATGCTCGAAATCGAATTCCGAGGACCCAAGTCCGAGAAATAAATTTTTAAAGAAAATTGTTTTATGAAAAATATTAAAGGCTTATGAACATGAACCTTGATGTGAAACCTGTGTTGTCGGGCCCGTATTATGATTTCGGAGCCCGGAACAGGTTCAATATGTGTTATGTAAGTTATCTGTGAAATTTGGTAAGAAACGGACTTGATTTGACGGGTTTCGGACCAAAATGAGAAAATTGGAGTTAATGAAGTTTTGAGGATTTTTAAAGAATTTGAAATTTGGCGTGGAATGTGATTTTATGTTCCCGAGGTCTGAATGAAATTCCAAGATCGGGAATAGTTCTGTTATGTCATTTACAACTTGTCTGCAAAATTTGAAGTCATTCCGAGTAGTATAGGCTGGTTCGGCGCATTGAAGTGAATTCTAGAATTTCAAGTTCTTATGTTTTGATTCAATTTGGTTTTGGGGTTGAATTCTGAGTTTCGTTGTTGTTATTCAGGTTCCGGAAGTTCGAGCGAGTCCGTATCATGAATACAGACTTGCCGGTGCTTTTGGACGGGGTCCCGAGGGGGTCTGGTATATTTTAGACCCCCGGGAGCTAAGTTGGAAAAACCAGAATTTTTGCTATCTGGTTTCCTTCTCTGCGATCGCAGAAGGTGGGTTGCGATTGCGGAGAAGGATTTTTCTGGGCTGTTGATTATTCTCTGCGATCGTAGCTTCCTCTTTGCGATCGCAGAGGTCTGGGTTCCTGTAATGACCCGGCTTGTCATTTTAAGAATTTATGCTCCGTTCAGTGACTTAAGGTCTTGAGTAGCTTCGCAATATGTATTATGACTCGCGTGTGTGGTCAAGTTCAGTTTTCGGAAGATTTGGAATTTAAATTAAAGAAAAATTCTCACTTCGAAGCTTAAATAAAAAGAGTTGACCAGAGATTTGACTTTTGAAAAAATGACCTCGAAATGTAGGTTCCATGATGTCAATAGATTCGTACGATGCTTTCGGACTTCGGCGTATGTTCGGATTTGGATTTGTTAGTCCGTAGAACAATTCGGCGAATTTTGGAGAAATTAGAAAGTTGACGCGTTATAATTATATTATTTTATGTGCGGACGAGGTCGATTAATATGATGGATACCAATTGAATATGATAATAAGTGTACGAGGAATATTATAAGATATATGGGGTCTAAGGAAAATTCTAAGTCCAAGCAAAGTTGGAAAATTGAATAATAGACTAAAATTCCAAGAGAATGCGCACAAGACCCTACTTTGGACGAGCATAGCTCTCAATATATGAAGAATTATATAGTTTATAACCTATCAAATTAAAGTTCTTTGAGTATAGTTTCCAAAGCTTCAAATCGTTCGTCATTTGGAAATTCCTACATAAAGTTATGATCAAATTACCAAATGCTGGAAAAATGCGTTCATGTGGGAGTGATTATGAGATCGCATATCAAGTACGTTATCCGCATACTTGATATGCGACCGCAAAAATGGTCGCAGAGTGCTCCAGAACTGCCCAGTTTTGGGCACCGAGTTATGCGACGCGTATGCGGTCCGCATACCCATTCTGCGACGCATTATGCGATCGCAGACCTTGTTTCGGAGGCTTAATCTTCCTATTTTCATAACCCGACCCCATTTTGATAAATAGGGTTTGGGGTTTATTTTGGGGTGATTCTCTGAGCATTCTAGAGAGAGATGAGAGCATTTTAGAGAGATAAGGAGGAAACCCAGTATTCAAGCCATCCAATCTTGCATTAATCTTCAAGAATCAAGGAACCCAATCACAAAATATTCATCCAAGAGGTAATGATTCCATACCCTAGTCCTTAATTTCGATTTTTTTGGTAAAGATGGGGGATTAGGAGAATGATTCTTGGGTGTGAAAGTATTAGTTATACATGCTTGTAACAATAAGGTTGTGGGAAGATTGTTGAATTTAAATAGGTAAAGATTGGGTTGAAAATGGTAGAAATCTTCAAAACTTTAATTTAGGATTTGCAAGGTCATCCGATGTCGGAATTCGATAATTTTTGTATGGTTGAGCTCGTATCGGAACGGGTGTTCGCATTTCGTGATTTTTCTGGGATTCGAAACATGGGGCCTGCCATCGATTTTAAAATAAATTTCAGATTTTAATACAGAATATTAGTAATTTTATATGGAATTAATTCCTACGATTCGTATTGAGTATACTGAATTGTTTGTGATTATATTTGAAGCTTTCGGACATGAATTTGCGAGGCGAAGGTTTATTGGAAACCTTGAATTTGGTTGCTGTCACGACCCAGAATCCCAATTTGAGTCGTGACGGCGCCCAACGGCGGGGTTAGGCAAGCCAACAATAATTACACAAAGTCATACCTTTCCCATCTAGTTAAACAGTCAAAGATTCCCAATTTATAACGACAAACATGATACTACCCTTGAGCGGAAGTGAAATCCTAGTAGATACAAGCTGAAATAAAATGCATACATAGATATACATCCCAAAACCCCAAAATATAAATATACACTACGCGTGTGTGCCAGGAACTAGTGTCACGAGTGTCATGGGCAACTACTGAATATACAATGACTACAATATATACAGAGTCTCAGTCTGAATGAAATGGACAGAGAATATAACAAAAGAACTCCAGGGTGCTGCTAGGAAGTCGCCGGGAAAGCAGCTCACCGTGAAGTATGACCACGCTATCAATATCTAGCACCGGCCTGATAGTCAGACGTGCCAGCCTCCGGACCTGTACAGTCAAGTACAGAAAAGAAAAGAAAGTGCAGCATGAGTACATATTAAATAAATATGTACCCAGTGAGTATCCCGCCTAAACTCGAAGAAGTAGTGACGAGAGGTCGACTCGATACTCACTAGGGTCCAGCAGTAGTAACATGTGATAAAATATGATGAAATACAGTAGGCATGTCAGGGAAATAAGCAGCAAGTACATATACTAAAAGCAGAGAAATCCAAACAGCTACTGAACTTAAACAATAAAGCACTTTCAAGAGTAAGACCACCGAATGAAACAAAAATCACGAATTCTTTGAATCCGCCGTGGCGTACAGACCGATCCCTAATATTTCACTTCATTTCAAATCCGCCATGGCGTACGGCCCCCTCCCTTATATTTCACAATTTCATTTCAAATCTGCCATGGCGTACGACCCTCTCCCTTATATTTCACAATTTCATTTCAAATCCGCCGTGGCGTATGGCTCGCTCCCTTATATTTCACAATTTCATTTAAACTCCGCCGTGGCGTACGACCCGCTCCCTTATATTTCACAATTTCATTTAAAATCCGATGTGGCGTACGGCCCGCTCCATTATATTTCACAATTTCATTTCAAATCCGTCGTGGCGTACGGCCCACTCCCTTATATTTCACAATTTCATTTCAATGGACCTCAG